>CAUYSK010106469.1:0-19836 GCA_963575035.1 Avahi laniger
AAAAAAAAAAAAAAAAAAAAAAGAACTACTTTATTTCTAGTAGTTAAAAATTTGTTTTCTTATAGATGGTATTAACAAAAATTGACAAATCTTCTAAGGGACATCTTTTAAAACAAGTGCTTCAGATACAGAAATTTGTTAACACACAAACACAAGGATGTTTTCCTCAATTATTTCCTATAAGGTAAGAGTTGAATTTTTATAACTTTACATACTAAAAACTTGTAATATTAAATCAGTGTTTCTTAAATTGAAGTGTCACTTAAAATTAGAGGCTTTTTGGAAGACTGCATTTAGCCATGAATTGTTGGTATAATCTGTTAGTACTTTTATTTTTTTTGGCTTTATTCTTTCTTCCTTCTACTGTTCCATGAAGGCACTTCATTTTCTGTCTGCCTCAACCTAGCTCAACCCTAGATCACAGAAGAAGTGAAAACTTGGTATTTTTTAAAATCAGCTAAACAGCCACAGTAAAAATGCTACCATCCCTTTCTTAAGTTCAAAGAAAAATAACTTATCTTTATAGTAGAAAGTTCACTCAGGCTTTGAGGGATAAAAATTTTCCTTTAAAAGGACCATAATTTTCCTCTAAAAGAGCCATATAGAAAGAAAACACGTTTCACATAAGTTGGAATTAAATATTGCTGGCAGACAGAACGATTATTTTCTGTGCTGGTGATTTTTTGAGACATTATGATGTGGTTTAGTGACAAGCATGGGTTTGTCACTAACATCCCTATTTCATTGTATACCTTGGGTACAGTAAGTAATGTGTACTATGGCAGAGATACAGTGCCACTCTGAATTTCTTACTCTGACTTCATTGTGGAAGGTACTATGCTAGTTGCTATGAGAAGATAATGAAACCAAGTGGCACTGTTCCCTAAGCTGTCATTTTAAGTCCTACCAATCTCGATCAGATTTAAATTGTAATTATGAACATGCCAGTCAGAATCCTTCCTTCATTCCTACAAAATGCTCTTCTCCCTTGATTTACATTCAAGTATTTATCCTGTTCATCTGTCTTTGTCCCACATATGCAATGAGAACTCCTAGGGATGTGAGTGAAATGCGAATTCTTTGAGCCCTGAGCATTGTCATATAAAAATAGCTATTTATTTCTTTTAACTGTTTAATAAGAAGGAAGTGAGACTTCAGCAACAGAAACATAAGATGGGCAAATCGTGGCTTTACAGCAGCATGTGTTGAAAAAAATTAAGCTTTAGTTGACTGTAAGCTAAGCTTGAATTAACAGTATAATGTGGCTGGGGAAAAACTGACAGTGTTTTTTTGGACTACCTTAATGGAATTATGGTGTTCAAACAAGGGAATGGTCAAGCAACAGTCCCACATTGGAATGGTCATTCCAGTCAGATTGTGGCTCAACATTAAGAACAACTAGAGCTATTTTGGGAGAGGTTCTGTCACTAGATCATTCAAAACAATTAATCCTCACAGTAACATCCCTATTTCACAGATAAGGTTACAAGTCAGAGAAGTTAAGTGAGTTGTAGAGAGGTACTTGCTGAAATAGAAAAAGCACAGGCCTTAGGGTCAGACTGCCATGGTCTTACATGGTTGTTCTGCTTCCTTTAAATTCTACTGAATTTAAAGCAATTTATTTCATTGTCTTTGAGCCTGTTTCCTCACTGGTAAAAATGTGATCATTAGAAGGATTTAAAAAATGTATTGTGACTGGTATATCCATTAGGCCCATAATAATGCTAGTTTCTTTACCAGCCAAAGGTCAGAGACTCGGTAAATGGCAGGGTCAGGCCTATGACCCAGTTTATCAGTTTCCCGGTAATTTTTAGACTCATTTCCTTTCTTAGATATACCTGCATTCCCTATTACATGACCTTGGAATCACTGCTAGCAGCATACTCACCATAGGTGGCCAAGGCACTGCAGAAGGCTACACAGCTCTCAAAATCTAAGAATTGAGACAATGGGGGTGTACTGGCCCTCAAGACCTTCAGCATTCACTCGCTATACCACAGTGACTATATATAATAAGTCGGCAAGCCGTACTCTTAGCTCTCAAAACCCAATGCAGGAAGCACAGTTATATATACTTCTTGCTTTTACTTGCAATGACCAAGCCCCAGGCCATCCCTCTAGAAGGGAATTTTGCCTATTCACAAAATGGTTATTATAAAATAAGTCAGGTTTTATTTCCTTCTCTTACCTTATGCTGTTGGTAGGAGAAAGGTGAAGTGTAGAGTAAACATGTAGTCCTGTGAGGTTTGGCCTTTAAGCCCATGGGCCAAAGTCATATGGGCCAAGTGCTAATTTTCATATCTGAACTCTGCCCCAGAAGGGCAGAGAAGTATAAATTGTGCTAGGACCAGTCTATTTTTATAAATCATACGGAAGAAATATGTAAGTAGGCACAATATAATTGCTTCTGTGGTGTTCTATGTAGTGAAATTCCAAGCAGATAAGAACTCGTAAGGACAGAGAAAATTATAAAAGTTGACAAAAATGTCTCAAGTGAGTTCAAGGTGCCATATGTAGTATGTGAACTATCCAACTGGTATCTTCTTTAAATTGTATGTGTTTAACTTCAGTTATAACCCAAGAATCATTATGTGCAATTCTCAGGCAGGCAGCTTGATCAAAGTCTAAAATGCTATAGAGAATTAGCAATATAGCAGAAAATGTTTTACCTATATATAAATCTGTAGTGTATCTGTATTATATCCATGCCTGAGAAACCAGTGGCTGGCTGTCTCCATACTGATGGATGGTTGGTTGGATGGATGGATGGTTACATGGTTGCATATCGGAAGAAAGATAGATAAGTAGTAAATACAATAATGGTGATAGTTTTTTTTAAAGACTGAAAAAAGGTCTAAATTTTCAAGGTAATTAAATTTTTGTCATAAAAAGAACTAAACAGATCAAGACTTATGGAAAACAAAGCAAAATAGAAGATAGGTAAAATCTGTATTTATAGAATCATGAAGGCAACGGATCAGGTAATACGGACCAGATTTTAGAATCCTTTAAGAAAAGGCAAGGGGAAGATAGGAAAGGTAAAACAGGTTAAAAGACAGTCTACTTCATACATGTAAGCACAACAATTTGTAAATAATTTTCTTAAGAAACTTATTTTTCTTTTCTTTTCACAGTGCTGTGACATATTCTGGAATCCATGTATTGAGATGCTTCATAGCAAATATAACAGGAAATCTTAACTAATGGGGCTCCTAGTTGAGCCAAAGACACAGACAAATTCTTTATGTCAACTGGAGTTAAATATCTAGAAGAATTTCAACATCGTTTTACATGTTATGTATCTGTAACTTCCAGGATGCTCACTTCAGATTTAAAATTTGCACCTTCCCAAAGGAAGAATGAAATTTGTGCCTGGGGACAAGAAAGTTTATAAATAATTGACTTACGCTGTTCATTAGGACAGATACTAGTTGACTTTCCTGTTTTAACAAATTGATAAGCAAGAGCATATATAAGTCCATAAAATGAAAACCTATTACTACTATGTAGAGAAGGGTTTGCTGTGTTAATTATTGGGCTTTTGTCTTTTAAAGAAAATCTATCTATTATGAATTTTTTAAATTATGAAAATGGACTAAGTAAAGGGGGCTGCTTTTCTGTTAAGCATTGATAAGTAAGGAGAAGGATAAATGCTCCTATGTATGCCTATAATCTTTTTTCTTGAGACCTTATTTGATTATCTTCTTGATAAAATTTGTCAGTCCACGTTGGAAACACCCAAAAGACCAGAATTCAAGTTCCAGTTCTGATATTTATTATGTATTGAAAGTTGGGCACATTACTTGAATTCTCTAAACTTATTTGTAACTGTAACCTTGCAAGTTATTAAAGTGGCATTACATGAGGTAATATATGTGAGAAGGACAGCTGCATAGCTGTAAAGCCAAACCAACCGAAGAATACAGCAAGATTCACAGGTAGACTTATCAGAGGAAACATCCTGTCATGGGGGAAATAACATTTTCTCCAGTGAAAAGCAAAAAACAAAAACTAGCTTTAAGTGAGAAAACTAATTTGCAAAGGGCAAGAGAAAAAAGTTGGTGGGACAGTTTAGACTTGATACATTTAAGATTCAGAATGGAAAGATAAAGCCTTTGAACTAAAGTTAATAGAAAGGATTTTTATGAAGATGCCACTGAATGAGGCTGAATATTAAAAGGTATAGCTATAGTGCCAGATATAAAAGTAATTAAAACCATAAGCCACCTTTGTGGCTTTTTTTAGAAAACTCAATTCTGAATATGTTTTCAGTTCTATGATTGATAGAATTGATCTACTTTATTCTAACCAGCAGTGTTTTAAGCTAAAAAAAGATTTTTTAATACAGGCATTCACAAAGAAAAATATATGGTGACAAAAGAATTTATCTTAGAAGTTATCTTTCTGTGAGTGTTATTTTACTGCTTATCTTAGCCTCTTAGCCTTATTCCATTATTTTTTGAGTCAGAGTCTCGCACCCTGTCACCTGGGCTAGAGTGCTGTGACGTCACCCTAGTTCACAGCAACCTCAGACTCACCCTAGCCTCCTGAGTAGCACTCCTGGGACTCCAGGCGCATACCACCACACCTAGCTAATTCTTTTCTATTTTTAGTAGAGACAGGGTCTTGCTCTTGCTCAGGCTGGTCTCAAACTTCTGACCTCAAGCGATCCTCCCGCCTCAGCCTTCCAGGGTGCTAAGGATTATAGGCATGAGCCACCGCACCTGCCTTCGCTTAGCCTTGATTCTCCTAAAAGCAGAGCTTGAGACAAAAGCTTGCATATGTTAGCTTACCTGGGCAGTGATCCCAGGGAATAGAGCGGTGAAATGAAAGAGAAGGAAGGAAAGGCTATCAGTGATGTATTCGTTGAGCTGGCCGAACAAAACATAGGCACTAGGGCTTGGTCTTGAGGGAACTTCTGAGAAACCTTATGGAATGTGCTTTTAAATTCCTTTGAGGAGGGGAGGGGGCAGCTCCACACCTGGAGCACATGCCCAAGTGCCAAGCAGTTCCTGCAGCTGGGTAGAAGCCTAGAGGCAGGAAGTGACATGGTCCTCAGAGCAGGAGGCAAGGCCCAGCCCTGCTCAGAAGTGGTTACCTCAGCAGTGACTAAGAAAGGCAAGAAGATTTGAAGTGACACACAGGAGGTCTGAGACACTGCTCTTATAAATGACTTGAGTACCCTAATACCACCCGAAGTGATAAAATTGGTATTCACTATCATGGCCCTGACAATAATTTCTAATTTCATTTACTAGATAAATTATGGTTTGGTATATTTTAGATTTTATTTTTAAAAATTTAAAACATTTGAATCCAAGTTATTTGGAAAAATAACTGATATTACATTCCTTACTAATAATTAAATATCATTTAGTGGACACGTGAAGATACTTACCAAAGGAACATTAATGAAGCAGAAAAAAGGCTAGGTTGATAGTCTAATCCAGGCTTTATAGTTCTACCTGCTTAACTCACTGGGCCACTCTGATTCTTCCAATGAGGTATATTCGCCAAAGTTTCTTTCAACTATAAAAATTTATGATTCATGAATGAAAATGCAGAAACCTAAGCCCAAGGAAACTGACTAGCTCAGTGAAGTCATGCAAATAAAAGCAGAAGCAAGACTAGACCTTAAATCTAACTCCCAGGGACATTTTTTTCCCAAATCAGCAATTGGGACTCAAAGTCTTACAGGATAGAGGCTATTTGGGAGTGGGTCCATGAACATGGGTAAGTCCCAGGAAATAAACCAAGCCTTATAGTCAAAAGTATACCACACCAGTTCTCTTATTAATTTACCTTCATATCCCAGTATGTAAAGGGAATACATTGAACAAAAGGTCACTTAGAAGTTGATGGCCATTTCTAGACTTGTCAAGACTGAAATCTCCTTGGTAGGAAGGCAGAAGGAATATGAAAACTGATTATAGATTAAGAACTTTGAATTAAAGGAGGATGTTTAACAAGGTTTCAGGAGAGGAGCTAAACCAGTGTTTGTTTATATAACTGGCTTTTGGGCCACTTGCATCAAAATCACCTGGGCTCCTTGTTAAAAATGCAGACTTCTGGCCCATGTTTATCAATCTCTGAGAAGGGACTGGGAATCTATGTTTTTAAACAACCCGTCAAATGATTCTCAAAAAGTCTAAAGTTTGAGAACCACTGGTATAGATAACTGGGAAAATGCAGAAAGCAGACAGAGAAAGGACAAAGCCAGATAAAGAATGGAGGGGAAATACAGAAAAGAAAATGATGGGATGACCAAGGAAAAGAAGGATGCAATATGTAGGAGGGTACCGTTTTCTTTTTCTGTAAATCTGCATGTAACAACATAAAACTTAAGGCTTTTATAGAAGCTTATTGACTTAATTCTAGTAAGAACATCTGAAATTTGATACAGCAAACTTTACATCATTATTTGAAAATATGTAAGATTTACCCCCTCAGAGCAATCTTATGAGCAACGTCCAAATATCAGACTGTACCATCAGCACCAAATTATAAATCTATGTATTTGCCCTATCCCTGGGTCTATTTTGTGTCTCCTAACCTTATTTTTCCGTTTTACTTTCTCAGCTACCTCTGTTATCCTGTTGTATTTCATATGTAACCATAGATCACCTTATATCCTTTTTGGAAAAAGGTTTATTTGGAATCAATCACTGGCACTCCAACAAACAAACAAAAAAATAAAAACCTTTTGGAGAACAAAAGCATTTTAATACGTCCTACGAGATAAAGTGAACAAATGAAGAGAAATAATGGTTGTGACCAGTCCTTGGTAATGTAATTAGTGGCAAAACTTTTGAGTCCCTTTGATGATCAATTCTAAGACATAAGACAGCACCACCATCAGAAGCTACAAACAATGGTATTTGGAGGTGGACAGCTACAATGGAGCCAACAAGGCCAAAGTGCCCTTTCAGGTACTTCCTTGCTATTCCCCACTACCACCCATTTACCGTAAGGCACAGCGGTTTTTCCAAACTTAATTATTCAGGTCTTAATTCCCTGGTAAATCATAAAAGTATTCAATTTTTCAGGTACCATCTAACCTCAGTCAAGGAATTACATCTGCTTCTTAAGAGCAGGCTATGGCAGATTTTCCATCTTAATGCCAGGCATGTAGTTGAAGCCAAAAAACACTTGATTAAATGACACAAAGCTACTATAAATATTTACTGGACTGGAATGAACTTCTGTGCAATGGTGCCCTAAAGCGGCTCCTCTCTCAGTCCAGGTGATACTTCCAGATCTCAGCAGTTCCACTTAAAACAGCAGAACACTGAACTATCACTTAAGTCTCACACAGGAACATCTAAACTCCCATTAAAGCAAAAATATCATCAATGTCATCTGTCTCCTTAATGGTTCCTGATGAGTTGTGTTTGTTTACTTGGATCACTGTCCATGAATCAGCTTCATCTTCATTACGTCCTGTAAGATTTTCATGAATCTGTTTCTCCTTAGTTTGTGTGATAGGACTTGAAACTCTGCTACTCAAGAGCTGCTTACCATTAGGGTGGAGATCAGTTCTATGAACTGTACTGCGTGAGAGTTTCCACTTAGCACGGGTATCTGTAGCACTCTTCACAGTCCCTTGAGGGAACTGCTGAATTTCTTTTAAAAGAGTCGACTGCAACCTTCTCTGTGGTTTCCTCTGTCTCAGTGAAAATTTATTCTGTGATCTTCTTTGTCTCAGATGATGCTTTGAAGTTTTGATAGCTGAGCCACGAAGAAGACAGTTGCAAATAGATGTTTTTATGCACTCTAGTTTCTTTGGCAAACTTTAAAGGACAGAGAGAAAGGAAAAATCTGAGCTCCTTAAGATGCAAAAAAACATTCTCAAGCACTTTTACCAACTTCTAATAGAAAAGTATACAATTTATAAGTCCTACACCTGCGTACAATTGCACAATCATTGAAAAATAAAGAAATAGGAGTTTCAACCCAAATCTGTATTTTCAGAGCACTTCTCTCTGATTAAGGTTGTAGGCAAATGTGTCCCCATTTTGCTCTCAAAGTAGAGCAACTCCTACAACTGCCTAGCTAGCTGAATGGTGAGACACCTCCACGCTTTAGTACCAGAGCTTTTCCCTCATACACGCTACTCTATTCCTGATATAGCAGGAATGGAAATGGGGAAACGTCACAAATGAAAATATCTGCCAGAATGTATTAATCCATAACTGGACAATCACTGTTGTGGCAGGAAATGAACAAAGAAAAGGGAAGACGGTTTATAAAAGAATAAGAAGACAGGGCTTTTGGCATAGATACACTGACAGCCTTGAGCTAGCTATCCTAATTGTGACTGATACCATGGCATCAAGTCTGGAAATCCAGAATTCAAACAATTGATCATTTTAGGTATTCTGCATCTACTAGGGTACACTTGCCACAGGTTCATCGGTGCCTTGCTGAACTGCCTCACTATTTTTGGTAATCAGATTTTAAAAGATTGGCACAGCTCTGTACTCCTTACCCCACCCACCCCCTCCTCTTCTTTTTTAAATAAATAAAAGAACCTTGAGGAGGAAGACCATCATAATGAAGTAATTCATGATCTGTTTCCAAACCATTTTCTTGTCTTACTATGTAGCAGTTTTTAAGTGGGGAGAAGGTGGGTATACCTCTGAGTTGAAATGGAAACAGAATGAATGAAAACAGGACTCGGAAGACGTAAATTGAGTTCTAGATCTCCAGCTCTAAAATCTTGAGCAAAATCCTCCACTTCCTCATCTATAAAATGGGAATAATACTGCCTCGGAGTTTTTGTGACTATTAATTGAGTTGTAAAGTGTACTACAAACATAATGTATTAATGAAACAGCAAAACAGGGCACTATGAAAGAACACTGTATTTGGGGAAGTACAGAATAATGGCTTAACCAATAAACACCAGTTTGTTATCCTTTAATTAATGTATCACTATCATTTCTGCCTCATCTACCCCTGACTTTAAACCCATTTTAAAACAGAACACCTCTCTTTCCATCTCTGGCTAAGTTCCCAGCCCCAGAATAGGTACTTTTACCTGGCTACAGGCCTTTAGGGGACCCCAATGTAAAAAGGCCTCCAAGCAATTCATCCCTTAGAAATACTCAACTACTTTTCCTGTGGCTTTTAATCAATTAAAACTTGTTACAAAACTCTCCCTATGCACCAAATGTTTTTCTAAAACATGAACATTTTTTCCATAAATTGTAAAAGAAAGTTTAACAAATTTTTGACAGTTCAAGTGATTCATCCACAGGAACCAATATAAAGCCCTGAACAGATCTATAACTATAGATAAGAAATTATGGTGCATGCACAAGGATACATAAGAAACAAGTTAGAGTAACTGCCTCTATGAAAGTAGAAAATAAGGAACCATTTATGTCTAAAATTGTTATTTCAACAAAAATATAAAACTCTGAAGTGTCTAATGTCTGATTTCATGGACTGCTTCATGCAATACTAGCTTACAAGCAAAGATAACCATCCTTAAACAGTTCTATGAGTGTAAGAATCACAGGAATACGAGGTCAAAACATGGGGAGTCCAACTCCAGCTCCTATGAACAGTAAAGCTGATCCTTGACCCTGGCAGTCTGGTGTGGGCCTTGCAGGAGGCAGGCACCTTCTGCTCCTATTCTCACACCCTCATCCTGCTGTACTGAAGCCTCTTCCACTGGTGCATGGGCTTTCTGAGGACTAAGTCTGTCTTACACAGACTAGGCTCCTAGACTCATTAGCACACCACAGACATCCTTTTTTTTTTTTTTAAAGAGATGGGCCTCACTCCTTTGCCCAGGCTGGACTTGAGCTCCTAGGCTCAAGCAATCCTCCGGTCTCAGCCTCCTCAGTAGCTAGGTAGGCTGGGACTACAGGTATGCACCACCACGCCTGGCACCACAGACATTCCTAATGCTTTCCGAATGGATAGGTGGGAATGATGAAGGGTATAAATGAATGAGTCCAATTAACTCATGTTTATTTTCTTCCTCTCAGTGATACAGCTTTGCCCTTTTAACAAAAGCAGTAAGTAAAATTGTAGCTTGAGTAGATCTCACTTTTAGCCCCCCTAGGGTTGCTATATATCCCATTTTAAAGAAAGATGACCTGAATATATATATACTATTGCCCTAAATGACAACAGAAAAAGTAAAGGAATATAATTTTTGTAATACACTTACCTATTACCTTGAGCTTCCACATGTTTAAGTCGGTTACTTTTAAGAAGTTTGTTCCCCAGAAAGGTGGCCTGGGCCTTCAGTTTTTTGCTCCTACACCAAACAACTGCCATTTGGATTTCTTCAGAAAGTTGTACGAAAGACTCAGCCTCCCGGAATCTTTGCACAAAACTTTTGATACGAGGCGTTCCTAGCCCTTTCTGAGAAGAATGTTTAGTTGTCTTTAATTTGGACTGAGAACATTTAAACTCAAAACTGGTCTCCTGAAATGTGAAAAAGTGAGAAAAAATATTGAATGTGTTACTGACTTATAAATGTATGACAACAGGGAAAGCTGGCTCACAGTCAAAATTTTAAAATTATTAGTCTTTGTAAAAGAAGGAAAAGTTTTTTTGCTCAGAGCTTTGCTTTTGTCTTAAGAAACAATTTTTTAATCCACTGCTCCTAACAAAAGTTGGTTTTTTCCCCATCTGCACTCAGACAGGTCCCATCTGCAGCTGAATTAGATTGACACAGGAAACTATAAATATTCTAACAGACATACCTAACAAACAAGAATAAAATTCCACCTGATTAAATATTACTCAAAGCCTAATGGCGGGGGGGAGGAATCACTGACAGGCCTTTCTCCTCTATACCACTAGACCACCACAACTTGTTTTTCACTTATTTCCGTATCCCGAGCAAACCTCCTCAAAAAGGAGTCATATATATTACGGGGAGAATATGGGGCCATGTAAAGCATCCAGCAGTAGGCCCATTAGTCAGTTAAAGATTGCTGAACACATGCTAAAAATGCTCAGCTAAGCAACATTTCCAATTCTACCATAACCATCTTCTGACAAGGGACCTTTATTTCTTCAAAGCCTTCTTTCTGTAACAAGTTTGGATTTTATTAACTTTTACTATTTCTTTATGAAAATATGCTATCTGTCAGGTCTGCTTCTATCCTCATTCAAAGCTTACCTTCTTCCAAATTTCTCACACTCAAAAGGTGTTGCTCCATGAATTAATATTAAACGTGTTTGCAGACAGGATTTGTCTTAGGAGTTTTGCAGAGCTTTGCCCTGAAGGAATATGTGAACGTGTTGGTTTGCATTTCAAATGCTGTTACAAGATGGACCTTGCAGTCACTGTATGAGTCTAGAGAAACTCCTACTAAAACATTTCTGGGAGGGGGTGGGAAGTGGCGGGTAAAAAAAAAAGAAAAAAAAAGAATAAAACATTTCTGAAGGCATTCTATTAATTGAATTAACTGGATGCATTAAAAATTCCCCTGCATCTTCATTCAGAAGCACAAACTGAGAACTAAGAAGGCACTAAGCTTAGAACTGGGGATAAAAAGAGAAATAAAATTCAGTCCCTGCTCTTGGTAAGTAGCATCCTCTACAAATGAGCAGAAATCATAAGCTATAATAAATTAATCAAGACAAACCTGAGTAACTTTGTGTTTCAGCTGTTTGCAGAAGGCCCTCACATCAAATTCCGATGATCTGTCTGTAGAAGTGGAAAAATCACAGATAAAAAATGTAGGTCAACTATTTTCAAATCTACAACAAATTCTTAAGTGCGTGACATTTCTTGCCAATTTATTACAAAAGAAATAATGGTAACAAGCAAGCAAAGAATAATGAAACAACTACAGAAACAAACAACTTTAAATGCCCAAGCTTAGAAAACACAGGTATTACTACACCTCTCCAAAAATAATCAACGTGGGTTAAAATTAAGGGAGATGTTGAATTTCTTTCTACATGGCACATAATTATATTATACTTTCAACAGTTTTTTTTTTTTTTTAAATTAGAGTATCAAAGCAAACTACCTTTGAAGACTTTCTTATTCCTCACGGGTTGTCCAAGATCCACGTTATTCTGTACATTGATCTTCATTTGTTTAGCTTTTTTGGAAATTCCAAGTAAGGTTTCTTCACTGAACCTTGGTGATTGCTCATTTGTTAAAAATAGTTTATTTAACAATTTAGTCACTCCTTTAGCTGCAAAAGCTGTAGGCATTTTTTCCTTAAAGAGTTCAAAATAGGGCTGTCCTAGAAATCTAGCAATATCAGAAGGAAAGGTAAAATCTTTGAAGTATGGCATTGGTTGAATCCTAGAGACCTCTTGAAGCAATCCAAACAATGGCTCATATAAAGAAATCAACCTTTTTAAAATACCTTTATAGAGAACCCTAGAAAAAGAAATAGGAGCTCATGAATTATCCAGTAATTACAATTTGCAGATTAAATAATAAACTTCAAAGGTAAAAATAAATGGCTATCAAGCTCTGCCACTATAGATAAATACTATAGTGAATACTTGAAAACAGATTAGTCCAGCCCAAACAGAAAAATACAAACACAAAATTTACTCAAAAACAAAGTACTGCATGGAGAGATGTGTCAAAGTATGCACATCAAAATCTTAAGTGTGGTTTTTATCTAGATGGTGAGATTTTAGGCAAATTTCAGACTCTTTCACATTTTTCTATATTTTTTTGAATTTCTGAAAATAAGCATGTTATTATTTTTGTCATCAAAAAAATTTAAAGCTATTTTCATTACAGAAAATAACATTTAACATTTTAAAGTAATATGATTAGTAATTCAAACGTTGTTACCTCTGATTAAGAATGAGCAGAATAAAAAGATGATCAGAAATAGTACTCAAAATATCCAGATTAAGATATCAAAGCAAGGTTTCCAATCTCCAAAGACAGAAAAGCTTTTCTACTTTTTTGCTCTTTCTTTTTTGTTTTATGTTTCCTTACATTCAAATTAGAGCTAATGATCCTAATTGTTTGAAATGTCCCAAAACAGATCTCCTTACAAATACAGGCAGATTCTGAGTCTAATTATCCATCATACCAATTTCACAATATATTCTGTGACATGCAAAAAAATATCTCTTTAGTTTCCAAGCATTACCAGTGTTCTTTATATCAACTAAATATGCCCCAAAAAGCAATGGTATTGCAGGTGGAAGAAAAGAATTGAAAGCACATAAAGAAGGTCAAAAACTGGCAGGGCGCGGTGGCTCACACCTATAATCCAAGCATTCTGGGAGGCAGAGGCAGGCGGATTGTTTGAGCTCAGGAGTTCGAGACTAGCCTGAGCAAGAGCGAGATCCCGTCTCTACTAAAAAAATAAAAAGAAATTATGTGGACAACTAAAAATACATAGAAAAAATTAGCCGGCCATGGTGCCACATGCCTGTAGTCCCAGCTACTCGGGAGGCTGAGGCAGTAGGATTGCTTGAGCCCAGGAGTTCTGAGGTTGCTGTGAGCTAGGCTGACGCCACGGCACTCACTCTAGCCAGGGCAACAGAGTAAGACTCTGTCTCAGAAAAAAAAAAAAAAAAAAGAAGGTCAAAAATTATATTTCTCATTGCCACTAAAAATTAGAAACCACGTGGCAAAAAGAATCAAATGCTATAGCTGGCCCGAGAATACTATCATTTTAAGTGGCCCTTTGCAATATGATAACTGCCAGCAATTTTTTATTATCCAGTTCTTTATCCTAGGAATTAATTTGTTTAGTTGTTCAATGTTGGGTTGATCTCATAGATTCAGATATGAAGCCTAATCCTTTGACGCAGCCATTAACACTTAGCTTCCAAATCTACTGCAAATAAACTCTGACAGGAACATCTACACCTTCAGCAACCCATGGGAAAACAAATATGAAAACCACTCATAAGAAACCTAGGCTGAGGTAGACAAATGAAAAAGAAATGAAGAATTTTAAAGGTATGTACATACCATAACCTGCTTACCAGCCCAATCATCACAAGGTTTAAAATAATGAACTCCTGCAAACCTAGATGTTTCACAGTCAAGCTGGAGAATCAATTTAAGGTGGGAAAACAAAACCAAAGTAACATGTGTTTTGTAAGTTAAAATCACAAAAGAAGAAATAGATTGGAAGTAAAGTGAATCTCTTGAAGGTATTAAAGCCTTAAAATATGTTCTATTTAAGAAACAGAAACTTACAAATATAGTAATATACATTCTGCTAGAGCTCCCATTATTAAACTTAGTTTCTAAGCTTTAGTTTCTAAAATTAAGAATTTCTAGTTGTATAATGTGAAAGTTTTAAGTACCTATGGAAGAAGGAGCCATGTAAATATATGTAATAAACTTATAGCAGATGTGAAGTTTTCTTGGCCTTTATCCTACAAAAATAGAATTATTTTAATATGAATTTGCTGAATATAAGACCATGGACTGTTTTTTATACTATGGCCTAATTTTAAAGGTCCAAAAATAATTTGTTTTTAAAGTTTGCCCTTGTGCTGAAGTACCAGTGTATATAATTGTTTTGGTTGTAAACTATATTTCAAAGTAAAGCCTAGTATAAGTTTTGTATTACAACTAAAAAGATTTAAGCTGCTAAAACACTTCATTTTTAAGAGGTGAAATGCAGCATGGGACTGTTTTTTTCCCCTTCTTTAAGCCAAAAGATGAACTATTAAAGGTCCCTAAAGATTCATTTTGCTTTCACCAATTCTTGCAACCTATGACACAAAGACTGTTTAGTGTAAGGTACCACTGGTTTTTGTTTGTCACAAGTGCGTGCAACCCAGGGGACTACTTTATGCAGAAGATGTCATTTTTTGCATAATACTTTGATAACATGTTTTACCAACTGTAAGGGTAAATACTAAATATAACAGCTTAACCTAATAGCAAGTTAAAAAAGTATGTGAATCAGTTAAAAAACTTGGATTATTAGTGTCCTATTTTCTTATTTGGCACCTTTTTTGATGTTTATAAGCACAGTAGTTGTTGTAGTTCTTCAACTAAATTCACATGAATATTACCCAAGTCAAATATTGATATCTTAAAGTTTATATAGTACTTAATGTACATAAGACAAATTTGAAGCATGAAATTTAAAAATAAAAATTTTTTTTTCTTGGGCAGGGCACGGTAGCTCACGCCTGTAATCCTAGCACTTTGGGAGGCCGAGGAGGGAGGATTGTTCAAGCTCAGGAGTTCGAAACCAGCCTGAGCAAGAGCGAGACCCCATCTCTACTAAAAATACAAAGAAATTAATTGGACAACTAAAAACATATAGAAAAAATTAGCTGGGCATGGTGGCACATGCCTGTAGTCCCAGCTACTGAGGAAGCTGAGGCAGAAGGATTGCTTGAGCCCAGGAGTCTGAGGTTGCTGTGAGCTAGGCTGACGCCACAGCACTCACTCTAGCCCGAGCAAAAGAGTGAGACTCTGTCTCAAAAAAAAAAAAAAAAAAAAAGTTTTTTCTCTTCCCCCCAAAAAAAAAGAATTTCTAGCTGTCAATGCTCTTGGGATAATACTGACACATGCTAAATAGAGAAAGGCAATCTCTGGCATTATGGCTCCATCAGGCAATTCCTGACAAAAGGAGTCCAAGAAGGAAAATTTTAAGAATTCCTACAGGTTATAACTGCTATAGAGCCCTAGATTTCAAACAAAAATACTTTTAAATACAGCCAAACAATTCCAATTGAAAAGAATGTACTTCAATAGACCCAAGGATACAGAAAGGCCTTGCAGCAGCAGTCCAACAAGCGGAGTAACAACTTGCAGGCTCCCAAAACCTTCATCAACACAAACTCCACCACCGGCTGGCTGGGGATGACACACACTTTGGTAGTTACAGGCTGATTTTCACTTGACAAAAAATAAAAGAGTAGATTACTTTCATTTTTAAATACGAAGCTTATGTACAGTGGTTTTCAAGTAATGATTTGCTTTAGGCTCAATCCGAGGTAGTTATGTTCAATAACCATCTACTGATGTTTCAATATAACCTACCATGACCCAGATTTCAATGTCATACCAGTCCCTCCCATAGATCAATAGAGAGAAAATTATTACCACAAATACTCCTTATTACAACAAAATTTGTACAGCTGAAGTATAATTGGTTATATTCCAACGCGAAGCATAGAAAAGTCCAAAGGGATATCACAAGAAGACATTAAGTTCCCACCCCAGCACATCACAAAGTCACTGGCCCACTTACTTAGAAGAAAACAACTCAGACAGGTCTTGAATTGAATCCTCCAAATTCATATTTTTCAAACGTTTTAAACATTGTTCAACCTGAAGGAGAAAAAGCAGCTCAAATTCATCTGTGTACAATGCAGACAGGGTCACCGATTATGACCAGGAAAGCAGAGATTCAAATTTTTGAAGTACGGAAATATGCCAAATACCACAGAATACTTATTTTTTTAAGGGTAAAGAAATCTGACGTCCATGCAATTGTTTCTGGTTACAAATGTGGAATTTATCCTACCAAACTTCTGAAATCAGGTAACAACTAAGAAATCACTATATGCTACAATGTGCTTGATGTTATAACGGGGACCAAAATGAATATAAGATTATTCTCAAGACTGTAATTTTGCTGAGGTGATACAATAATGAAACTAGTAAGACAGTAAATTTTTAACTACTAAATTTCAACAGTTTTTAAGTACCACAGAGATGAGGAAAGTGACTGACTTAATCATTGAACAAATGTATACTGAATACCTACTACATGAAAGGCATGCTGGGAGGTAAAATAAAATGATAGATAAGATACTGTCTAACCTCTGGTTGCTTAAAATCTAGTAGTAAAAATAAATTATATAAAATATTTAATTAAAAACTAAAATAAAAATAGACCCTATTTAAAATTTCAATCCCCTCAGCACTCCCCCTTTCTGTGCCTTATTTTTCTTCGCAGCACTTAACCACCACCTGACCTACCACTGACTGATTGCTTGCCTTTCTCTCCTAACTATAATGTAAGTTCCACAAGGACAGTATATATTTTGTCCATTTTGTTTACATCTGTAACCCAGTTCTTAGAACAGTGTTGAACAGGTACTCAATAGTGTTATTTATTTAAAAAGAAAAAAAAAAGTAAGAGCCATGCATCGTACAAAATGCTGTATGAATTCTGCTGTCCTTGAGAAACACCATACGAAGAGCATGCACGGGACTGCACCCAGATTTTGAAAGATATAAAGATCCAGATGATCACTGATACTGGTAACAAGGGTATCTTGCCAGAGCTACATATATACTACTAAAATTGAATCAAGGTTATAGATTCTACTTTAACAGTTCTCAGAACAATCCTTAAATTCTCTGAGGTCAGCTCCTATCTTTTTCAATGTTTAAGTCTGGACACCATCCTTTCAGAGAGACATGAATAAACCAAGATGGTAAAACATTTGAAGAACACAGTAAGTTCAAAAAAGAGAAAAAAAACCTTGAGAACATTAGCAAAGAGAGAAGACATGAAGAAACATAAGAACTGTCTTCATATACTCACAGAATTGTCACATAGAAGAGGAATGAAGATGATTTTCTGTGCTTCATTTTAGGGAACATTAGAGAGAGGCTGATTCTAGTATCTGGCTTCTGAATGCAGAAAAAATAAATCTTGAAGTATATGAAAGCTCTCCATAAACTGTGAAATGTTAAGCAGATATAAGACAGTAGTAGTAACAGTAATAGCAGCTGCAGCAGCAAGAGCAGCATGAGACATGTTCCCTACCTAAGGGATCACGGGGAACATAAAACACATCCACAATGAATAACTGTACCACAACCAACGTATTTAATGCTATAAGAGAAGTACAAAGAGGAGCCCAAGTAACCAAAATTAATAAAAAAAGAAAAAGCAATTCAACTTCACTAATAATCAGAAAAATGCAACTTAAAATGAGATTGCTATAATATACACTCATGCTACACTTTGGAAAGAAGAAGATTATCACTGCTGGGAAGGCTTAAAATGGTACTTAGAGTACGAGAAGGCCTTTAACAGGCAGACATGAAAAGGCTGGGTATTCTACACATACAAGATCAGGTGAGCAAAGACTCAGAAGAGGGAACAAACACAGTGAGCGTGTAAATTTGTTAAGACTTCAGGTTGACGGGAACATACGGCAAGAGAGAAGCCAGAGCTAACAAGAATGAAGAAGCCAGATCATAGTAGATCTTGTAAGTTAAACTAAGGAGTTTAGTCTTTATTCAAGATACAATGGAGAACCATTAAAAATCAAAATTGTGTTTTAGGACGATTAACCTGCTTCTAGTATATAAACGATGCCAGAATGCAGGGAAGACTGGAGGAGGAAACATCAGTCAGGACAGTAAGACAACTAAAAGTTGACAAGGTCTAAAAAAAGAAAATGGCACCCACAACTGAAGAGACCAGATGCAGAGGAAGTTCTAACTTACAGACTGACTAGATGGGAGAGCTACATAAAAGGAAGAAACAGAGACAAGAGAATACCAAATTTTTATGAGTGGGTGATTATTCACAACCTGGAAGCCAAGAGGAGAAACACATTCAGTCTCAGAGTTAGCAAGTTTGCTTTTGGATTAAAAGACTTAGAAAGAGATAAAAGCTAGGAGATGAGTCCACAATCCCAGATCTTTCTTTGATTAAGAAATCTTCATCCTTTTTGCCTTAAGTAACAGGGATAGAAAATAAACTAGAAAGTACGTATCTATAAGATTAGAGACTGTTTTTTTCACCCCTGACAGAACTAAGCACACTGCCTGGCACAGAGAAAGTTAAAAAATACTGCAAGGTGGCTCTGTTACACAATGGATAGCCCACTGGAATTCTAAAAAATACTTGCAGATGCTGGGCAAGGTGGTTCATAACTGTAATCCTAGCACTCTGGGAGGTTGAGGTAGAGGCAAGAACAAGACCCCCGCCTCTACAAAATTAGACAAATTAGCAGGATGTGGTGGTGCATGCCTGTAATCCCAGCTACTTGTGAGGCTGAAGGATAGCTGGAGTCCGGGAGTTTGAGGTTGCAATGAGCTATGATGACATCATTGTACTCTAGCTGGAGTGACAGAGGAAGACTCTGTCTCAAAAAAAAAAAAACATTGTTTTTGAGGAATTAATAAAGTGAATGAATGAATGAGCATACAAAGAAGCCAGCTTAAGAGGTTCTACTCTATGGTATAGTCTGTGAGCTGGAGGGCCCAATTTTGACTTAAATTCTAAAATTCATATAAAACTACTTTACACCACAACTTGTTATTAATATATACTCATTTACTCCAAAATACTACTGAATAGATTATGTACTCCACAATAAATAAGCCACAACTTTTGTTCTTTTTATAATTTCAGCATTTTTATCATGCTTAGGAAACTGTTTAACACTCTGTCTTGATCAGATCACTCTATTTTTGAACTGGGCAAAGGCACTGTCATTATAGATTGCATATAATGAAGAAAACTTTTATTTACCCACTACAAGAAGACTGAGAGAAAAAAAAATCAATCTAAACATATTTCTTTTCTAACAAAAATTATTGTTTTGAAATGCTTTCAGGAAATAAAAAAAAAGAAAGTCCACATGTAACTGTGGGGTACAGACCTATAAATCACAAGTAACTTACTGAGATTTCCATAAATAACAAAACACTAAGTGGCAGTGTGATCTACATCTTCAAGTAAACAGGTGGGTCTTAGACACAGGGATTCCTCCTCACCTGTTTGAGGGCCAAATGGGGTTTGTGGTGGCCCATTCTGTTGTGATTGCTGTAGAGGACTGCACATAACACATCTACTTCTGCATCTAAGGTCTGGCTCTTCAGCGACAGTGTGAGCAGGTGGCATTCTTTAATTACAGCTGCAATGCAAA
>CAUYSK010106474.1:0-24808 GCA_963575035.1 Avahi laniger
AGCAGAGGGACAGCGGGGGGCAATGTAGCCACATGAAGAATAAAGATTTCCATTCTCTCTGATGCTCCAGGGAACAGAAGACAAGAATATGAAACCGAACTGTGGAAAATACAGCGACCTCAGCTTTGCCCTTTTGACCATAAACCTAGCAGCAAAGCCCCTCTCCTCGCAATGAGTTTCTGAGCTGAGCGAGTTATTACCACAGCGAGGCTTGAGGGAGGGCCTGCCTTCCCCACTCGCCAATTCTCTAACTTGGGGCCCCGGGGTCCTCTTAGCTCTGACGTTTCATCGCTGAGATTCCACAGATCTGTTGTCTGAGTTCTGCGGGGTCCGGTAAGCAGTTCAGGCTTGCAGCGAGAAGCAGTGGAAGCTTCTGTTACAGGAGAGGGTGGTGAGAAATCTGTCCGTCAACGTTGCTGGGTTACCTGGCCGGTGCTCAGAAAGTTCTACATGTTCATCTGAAGAATTTGGCAGACTTAGATGTAGAAATGCATCCATACCTTAGAAAAATTGAAAGCACACATCGCATCTGTTTATATCTACTTTGTCTCACACAAACACCCAGACTATTCCAGGTGCCCTACCCTCAGGCCCAGGCCATTAAGGGATTAGGTGAGGGAATGTAATGGAAGAACACGGGCCAGGCTGTGGTCACGCGATCACCCCCACTGGGCCCCAGTCCTGTCTGCGGAGGGCAGAGGGCACAGTCTTGGTGTTATCGGGAGCGCTGGCTCCCTGCAGGAACTCCTGTCGTCAGAGATCTGTCATCGTAGTAGTACTTCGCCTCGTGAAGTGCTTTATTGCTTACCAGAGGAGTTTTACATCCGTTCCACCATTCGGTTCTCACAACTGCACTGTGCCGTGGGCGGGGAAGCTTTTGTTGTCTATTTTGCAGATGAAATAAACAGAAATTCAGAGAGGTTAAGCGGCTTGTCCAAGGTCACGTGGCAGAGTTAGAACTGAATCCAGATCGTCAAATTCCAAGTCTTTCCCATCATTCCGGGCCTCCCCCGTCGGCCTTCCCTCCCTTCCCTTCCTCTTGCACAATTTGTGGAGGAATAGCATGCTTACGGGAAGACAGGACACAAACAAAAACGTAGAGCTCAACAAATTTCCACAAAGTAAGCTCCCCTGTGGAACCAGCGTCCAGATCAAGACAGAACATTCCAGCATCCGGGGCACCTCCACGGCCCCATCCAGTCACAGACCCTCAAGAGTCGGCACTGTCCTGACTTCCAGCAGAAGAGATTACTTTTCCCTCTTTTTCTTGAACTTTATATAAATGGAATATTTACACGTAGGCTCTCGTGCCCGCCTTCTTTGCTCACCATTGCGTCTGCGAGATCCACCGTGTCGTGTGGTTTCGGCGTGTGCGTCCTTGTTGTGTGGGTCTCCGTGGGGTGACACTACCAAGATTCATTCATCTTTTCAATTGTCAATGGACATCTGAGTTGTTCCCGGTTTGGGGGCCGTTATGAATAAAGCCGTTGTGAGCATTCTTTTTTTATGGCTTTCGGTAAGCGTGTGTGCAAGTTTCTGCTGGGGATATATCTCGGAGTGGAATTGCTGGGCCATGAGGGATGTGTATGTTCAGCTTTAGTAGATATTGCGAACAGTTTGACAAACTGGCTGTTCACGCTGCCTAAAATTTTAACAATGAATCAGTCGAGAAGCAGCTTGTTGACATCTAGTTCCTTCTAATCGTGGCTTCCTCCCCGCTTCTCTCCCTCCCCAGCCAATATTCCGAAATCGAACCACTATCTCTGTTCCAGGAAAGGGCTGAGAGAAAGAATTAGGGTATTATTTATTATTTTGGGAGCTGAGTTATTTATTCCTTTCGTCTGTGTGTAGCAGAGGGGGGAATTAGGAACAAATAAGACACATCTAATTACCTAATTTAAAAAAATTGTCCCAATTAACAGACACAAGCACTCATAAGCAAAAATGCATTCCAACATCAACCAGATTCTAGTCTTGGAATTATCAGCTGTTTTGTAATATTTAGTATTCTGTTCTCTCCATTAGCATGGAAAATTCACAGTTGATTGTGTATGATGTTGAAAGAAAGAAACCCCTGAGTAAATGATAGTTAAATCACCTAGTCCCCTTCCTCCGCGCTGGGGAGAGAGTGGGCTGCATTGAATTTGCAGAGGAAATGTTTTGTTCACTTCACAGATCCTGTTCCCTCTATTTACTCTGTTTAACAGAGCACGGGGGTGGGGAGGGAAGGAGAGAGAAGATACAGCCCCACACCACTCAGAACTTATTCTGCATTGGGGAACCGTTTATTTGTTCACTCAAAGAGTTATTGTTATGGTAATAGGGAGCCACTGAGGGTTTCTGATGAGCAGAGGTAACGCACTGACAATGGTATTGTGTGGTCTGACAATGGCTTGTAGGATGGCTGGAGCAGAAAGAGTTGGGAATTGGGTCAATAAGACAGGCGGTTATTGCAATGGTCCCGGCACAAGGAATGAGCTCCGATTACTATGTCAGGTGTCAGAACGGGAAAAGGGGCTGAAAGAGGGAAGCCGTATAAACAGCAATTCTCCATCTTGGCTGTTCCCTGGGGTGCTGGCGCCCCACCCCAAAACATTCTGATTGAACTGGTCTGCGTTGGGCGCAGGAATTGGTATTGTTCTCAAAGCTCCCCAAGGGGGTATGATGTGCAGCCCAGACATCAGCTTAGCGTTATAAAGGAAGCCTCAGCGGGGATGGTGAGTCTGGGGCTGTAGGAGGTCAGGCACGGAGAGAGATGAAAGCGATTCCAGGTTTTATTCCTGGGTGGCTGAGAGAAAGATGGAAACAGGACCCATGGGGCACAGGGGCTGCATCATCCAGGGGAAGGAGCTCAGCGTTTGCAGGTCGTGTTGGAGGCCCCAGGGGAGACAGGCAGTGGCTTGGCCTGGAAGTGGGAAGATGGGGCCCAGCTCAGCTGCACAGAGGGGGATGAGTCTCTGGGACGGGGTAAGAAAGAAAAGCACAGAGCCAAGGTCTGCACCTTAAATACTGCCCAGGGGAAGGTGGGGGGATGGCTGGAAAGAAAGGGACTGTGGACAACGTCTCAGCTCTCCTGGACAGGCCCTGGGAGATTCAAGACTAGGAAAGGCCATTGCAGTCATCAACTGGGGGAGGGGGGAGGCCAAAGCCACACCAGTGGGGTTAAAGGATGTTTAGGCGGAAAGGGGATAGAGCAAGAGGGTGTGCAGGGAGCCGGACAGACCACGGCTACCAGGCTCACTGGGAGAATCTGGAGAACAGAGCATTGTCACGTGTCTGCAGGGCAAGTGTGGAACCCAGGAAAAGGTTGTGCGCATGCTAAGGGTGGGACCAGGCACAAAGCTTTCGACTCAACATAGGGAAGGATTTTCAAATGACTTCAACCAGACAGTGGAACAGGCAAGCCCACGCCCACCACAGATGTTCAGAAGTGGTCACAGAACATCTGCAAAGGTTGCTGTAGGGCATTACCAGACCCCTGATTAGTAGAAGATTGACCTGAGTGACCCTGAGGTGCCTTCCACGTCTGGGTTGGTCTCATGCGTCATGACCACGCCTCCGTCCGCCCAGTGACAGCCGATGACCTTAGCAGATCCTGGTCACCCTGCCAGGCCAAGTAAATGCCATGTGAAGGCGGAGGGCGATCACTTGCCCTCCCCGGCATTTCCCACCCTTGTGTCTGCGTGTATCTCGTTGATAATTCCCTCGCAGAGAGTGCAGGTCACTAACTGTTTGGGGAAATGGTAAACAAAGATAAGAGCTTTAAGCACTGGAATTTATTTTCTATCCACTCGACCTAAAAGCAACTGCATGTTAAATTTAGAAAGCCGGTCCAGACCCATCCCGCCCCTCCTGTTTCCTGCCTCCTCTTTCCCGCCTGTGCCCAGAGCCCAGTCTCGGCTGACTGCGGAATACGAAATGTGTTTGTAAAGCCCAGGAGTCTTTAGAGCCTGCCTGCCTGGATGTTTATAAAAATGTATCATCCGAGGGCCTGGGAGAAAGGGGCCATTTGCTCTGCTGCCCGCTCTGCTCAGCATCTCAGCAGCAGCTGCCTCTACCCAAATATTTACCCAAACGTCCTCCCCATCAGGGCCCGGTGCCTCTGTCTCACACTGTCAGGAGGTGGGACGTCCCCCAGGGAGGGAGCAGCCTTTCCAGCAGACCACCTCGAGATTCATTCGCTAATAAGGTGTCCCCCACACCCGGGAATCTGCAATTGAACAGCTCTCTTTTCTACGTGGGTTAAATCCCTTCGCAACCAACTCTGAGAACCTGTAGAAATCCTTTTGTTGACCTGGATTTCTGTTGTATTGAATATTGTTTGAAATAAACGAGGCATTGTCTGGGCTCAGAATTTTCTGGGTAGAAAAAGATCTCCACTGTGATGTGATTTATTGTAGCAGGATTTTTTTCAGCTCATCTTAAATTCCCTATTGCCTGCTCGGTCCGTTTTCACAGCTCAGGATCTAAGTGGGGAGGGCTAGGCCCGAGCTAAGGAAAAACAAGCCTCCTTTGCCCAAGGATGGCGCCCAGAGGCCTAAGTGGTGTCTGATTTTAACGATTGCTGAGAAGTGAGGTCCATTTGTGTGGCCAGCTTAGGAAAAAAGAGAGTGGGCCCAAAGCTCTCAGCTGGTACCGGGAGGTTGGTCAGGGGGACAGCAAAAAGAAATGAGCAAAGGAGACTTGGAGGTTACAGGAGTTCGACCCTCCACCATATGGATGAGGAAACACAGCCCAGAGAGGTGAAGTGATTTGCCCAAGCTGCACAGCAAAGGAAGGGCAGAGGCAGTGTGAGACCTCAGGCCTCGAGACACTCGTCTAGAGCTGTCCCCTCTGCCCACGTTGCACTGGAGATGGAAAGGCTTAACCACAAAAACCAGGATAAGAAATCTAGGTATACCATAGCCAGATGGTATTTCTGGTGCTCAATTTACAAGAAATTGTGGAGCATGTTTCTTGGGTCACCTTATGAAATCTCAAGGAAGATAAGGACTTATGGGAAAAGTGGGTCCATTCTAGCCCAAGGCAGCAGACCACAGGATCAGCGGGAGATGAACTTGAGTGTGTGCTTTTGCATTTCTTAATCCCCTGTGTTCATGGATGGATGCTTTGATTTCCCCAGCTTCAGGGGCTTTGCCTACAATCAGGTGGTGTAGGCTTGCCAAATAAAATACAGCACGCTTCGTTAAATTTGTATTTTAGATACACCATGCCATGGACTGAATGTTTGTGTCTTCCTCCCCCAAATTCATATGTTGAAGTCCTAACCTCCAATGTCTGATATTTGATGATGGGGTCTTTGGAGGTTATTAGGGTTAGATGGAGTCATGACGGTGGGACCTTCAGGATGGGATTAGTGCCCTTACAAAAAGAGGCAGAGACACAAGATATTTCTCTCTCTCTCTCTCTCTCTTTTTTTCTCTTGGAGAGGCCCAAGGAAAGGCCATGTGAGTCCAGAGAGAAGGTGGCCATCTACAACCCGGAAGCAGCCCCTCACCAGGAACTGAATCTACCAGTACCTTGATCTTGGACTTCCCAGCCTCTAGAACTGTGAGAAATAAATGTCTGTGGTTTAAGCCACCCAGGCTATGATATTTTGTTACAACAGCATGAACTAACTAAGACAAACTATAAATATTAATACTTTTTTGGGTTTTTTTTTAACCAAATATTGCATGGGACATACACCAAAAAAAAAAAAAAATCATTGTGTATATGAAATTCAATTTTCCTGGATGTCCTATATTTTCATTTGCTAAATCTGGCGACTCTAGGGTGGTGGTACAGTTTATGCTAAAATGGAAAGAGATGCAGTTGGATCAGCGCTGTCAGCAGGCACGTAGCACAAGGAGACCATCAGAGGACAAGGGAAGAGCAGAGCAGAGGAGACTTGGAGGCCACAGGAGTTCCGCCCTCCCTTGGTAGATGAGAAGCCACAGCCCAGAGGATGAAGTGACTTGCCCTGACTTCTGCCGACACAGAAATCCTCACTTATTTTTTTTTGTAAATAAAAAATTCCATTAAGCTTTAAAATATATCTGGCCCTAGTTAGGAGGTGAAGGTGGGTTTTTTTCTTATTTGTTTGTTTGCTTTTTAATTTTGGACACAAGCTCTGGCTCTGTTGCCCAGGCTGGAATACAGTGGTGCAATCATAGCTCACTGCAGCCTCGAACTCCTGAGCTCAAGTGATCCTCACATCTCAGCCTCCCGAGCAGCACCTAATACGAGATACAGATGTTCGTATTACTGTTCCCAGCTGAGTAAAAAAAAATTTTTTTTTTGTAGAGACGGAGGTGGGGAGGTGGGGGGTGTTTCGCTATGTTGCCAGACTAGTCTTGAACCCCTGGCCTCAAGCGATCCTCCCACCTCGGCCTCCCAAAGTGCTGGGATGACAGGGCATGAGCCACAACACCTGGCTCTGTTTCCTTTTGACTCTCAGAGAGATGCCTTTAGCATCTCTGTACTTTACACGGCTCCTTGTGAACACTCTGGGCTTGTTCAGAGCTAATCACGCCCCTGTGTGGAGCCAGGAGCCCAGTGCTGTCTGGGGGCTTCTCACTCTGCACGGGAGGAAATGGAGGGAGAGCTGGGATTGCAACCAGGCCTGTCTCCAGGGCCGTCTCCAACATGCCGCTTCCACTGGGTGCTGTTTTAGCCCTGTCCTTTTTCTGCAGCTGGTGGCTTTCAGTGAAAAGAAGTTCTTGCCAAGATTGGCCTCTACGGTGGCAAGACTAAGAACAGGCCCCGGGCAAGGGGCTGATGTGCACTGCGCCGTCGTGGGCCTCCTTTCTCTGGGGAGCTGGAAGAGTAGGTTTGGATAAATAGGAATGAGATCTTGGGAAGGAAGCGTTTTCTTTTTTCTTGATTAAATTTGGGAGTGGGAGGGGACATACTAGGTCGAAGACAGCACATGCCTCAGAGTCTTGATGGCCAATGTCTTATCTTCCGTAGACCTGGAGTTTGCAGTGTGGCTCAAAGTAGCTGCCATGGGAATCCCTGCCTCACCTGGTCTGCCGGTGTGGGCTGGGCCACGGGCAAAGGGGGCTGCCCGCTGGCCTACAGGGGCCCCACCCCCGTAGCACATTCCCAGAGCAAGCATGGAGGGCTCGCTTCCCTGGGCTGGGCGTCGGGGGAGAGGAAGGCTACTGCGCCCTCTCCTTCCTTCCCAGAGGGTCCTGGCTGGGGAGGTCCTGCAAGTGACACCCACACTCCATCTCCACATGTGGGAGGGGTCTCCCCTCTCCCGCTGGTGTCTGGGCTGGGGGCTGAGTGCTCCCCGCTAACCCCGTCCCCCACCCTGCTCTGCCCCATCTGCTCACACGCTGGGCCTGTGCAGCCCCAAGGCATCCAACAAGGCTTCACACGGGCACGTCCCCTCGACAGGCAGCCTCTCATCCGGACAAGCTGCACGAGCTCTCGGGGGCTTCAACCCAGTCCCAACTCTGGGCCAAACTTTTGCTAACTGTTGTTAGTTTTCTTGTCTCTGCTATGGGGCCATTCTTCAAACGTGGGATAAAATATCAAAAGGTGACTCTGGCCACATGAGGGCCAGTCACCACTCCTCACCATATGTGTTCCTGTACGTTTATGCTTGTATTTTATTTATTGATCGATTTTTTTTGAGAAATCAACACTGATTCTTTTTAGTGAGAATTTCATCTATCTTGCAAGGGTGTCCTTAGCGCCTTTGTGACTCCCTTGATGTTTACAGTGGCCTCTCCCACGACCCTGACAATCCCTGCATCGGGCCATGGTCAGCTGGTGCCTGCTGTGGACCAGCTCACTCCAGGGCTGGGTGGGGATGGGCCATGCCCAGTCCCTGGGGACGAGAGGCCCAGTGGACGCTCCAGTGGGCACCGTGGTGACACGGAGGGCACATCGTGGGGCCTCGTGGGGCCACAGACCTGACTGCTGGGGTGGGGATGGGGGACCGGATCGACTTCCCAGAGAGAGTGAGGCTGATGCCGAAGCAATTTTCAGAAAGTATTTGTGTTCTTTCACACAGAAACAATAAAAGCACTTAAACAAGGTTTTGGAACAAAATTGAAACGAGTTCCATCACAGCCGCGCCATTTATTGCCGTTTTATTGGCGTGTGCGCTCTGTGGGTTCTGCCTCTCCGCCGGCTGCAGCCACATTGCAGCCCATAGATCGTGGCGGTGGCACGTGTTAATTACGGCAATTCGTTTTGGCCGTGGCTGTGAGGAATCGCTTGTTTCTTTTGTCTTCCTCTCTGTCGCTCTCTGGGATGGGCTGTGTACCCCCTGCCCGGGAGTGGGGCTTCTCGGAGGGGCTTCGCCTGAAGGTGGGGGCAGGCTGGGGTCCCTCCAGGTGTCAGAGGTGACTCTGAAAACACCAGGGAGGCCCTGTGGGTGGGGCTGGGATTTTTGCAGGATCCTAGGTCCAGGCAGCCAGGGGTAGAGGTCAAGTTCACAGCCACACACCTGGCAGAGCAGGTGGGGGGAGGAAGGGAGGAAAGCACAGAGCCTGGGGGGTGGGGCAGAGAAGCCACCAGAGCAGCCTTGAGGGGTCCAGGATGGGAGGTCCCAGGGTCAGGATCAGAGGGGTGGGATGACCTCCCAGCAGACGTAGGATGCCGGGCTCCCCGCAGGACAGGAGGGTCCAGTGCGCCCAGACAGCAGTCAGGTCTGGGAGGCTGGCTGCCGGGCGTGGCCATGCCGGAGCGAGAGCTTGGAACGCCACTTCCACCAAGAGACTAAGGAGCTGTTGTCTCCTGCTCATAACTGCTGGACCCTGTGTGGTTTAGGATAGGGGCGTGTTGTGCTGGGACACCAGCTGCTGCCTGCCAGCTGCGCTCCTCCTTGCAGGTGGTCTCTGGGTCACCTCTGGGAGCCACAGCCCTGAGTGAGGGGCGGGGATGTGGGTGCGAGTCGGGGACCTGGCCCGGGGGAGGGGTGGAGAGCCGGGCCAAGGGCGACGTTTATGAGAAGGGAAAGTTCCACGACTCTACTGAGTATCTGCCGGCCGTGTCATGAGGGCAGGCACACTACGAGTCCCCTTGCACCATTTCCCTGATGTTTATGTTGCAGAGGAGAAAACTGAGGCTCAGAGGGGTTTGTGCGTAAGGTCAGTGGGCTGAGATGGTGGAGTCTGTGAAGAGGGCTCATCATAGTCAGTGAATGAAAACCCAGGTCTGGCCAATCCTAAAGGCTATGACAACGACAAGCAAAGATGAACGAGACAGGAATTACTCTCTCTTCCTTAGCAAGCAGGACAGGCAAGGATGTGCTCAGGTCATGCTGTGTGACCACAGCAGGCGAGTGGCCAAGGGAACAATCAGGTAGGGCCTTCACTCGACAGGACACAAACCAAGCTAGGAACACACCAGTGGGCCTGCCCTGGGACCAGAGAATTCAGGAATGGGAAGGAGCTGGAAGGGCAGAGAGGAGGGACCGGCATCTTGAGTGTTCCTAAACACAGCCCCACTGCGAGAAGCCCTTGAGGGGACCTCACAGGTCCTCCCCTGTACCTGGCAAAATGTCCACCACAGGCTGCCCTGCAAGGACCAGTCTCGTTCAAGACGACTGAAGGGTGGGACAGCTCCTCAGGAAGGAAGGGAAGCCACCTGAGAATTCCACAGACCTTGCTTGCAATATGGTCAGTTATGGTATCATCCTCCTCAGCCTTGGACCACCGGCCTCCCTGGGCATCTGCAGCGCTCTCTGGTCCTGGGCCCTGGGACGCGGCACGGCGACACCCCAGTGTCTCTGCAGTGTGACTCACCCCTTCACTCTCTGCCCCCAGCTCATGCTGACTCCTGCCTGAGGAAGGACAATCGCCCAGAGACTGTCGAAGGGCCAGTCGGGGCAACCCCTCGGGGTCTTGGCCAGACTCATGAGTCTGTTTGGAAGGTTCCCCGAAAGCAGCACCATGCTCGACTGTTCTCATGTCTGCTGAGGACAGGGCAGGAGGAAATGGGCCTATACCAGAGCAGGAGGAGGACACCTCTGAGATCTTCTGAAGGTTCACTAGCCCCCAGAGTGCCGTCTCCTTCCTCAGAGATCGCTGAGAGCGCTCCCTCCCGCTGGCTTTGGGGACTGCCCTACCCAGGCACAGACCAGCAGGGACTGCCCACCAAGTGCCCACCTCACGCTGCCCTGGGCAAGAACACTTTCGCACCCGCCGCTTGGAATGCCTGCTCCATTTCCTCGACTGCACCTTTTCCGTCTGGCCTGGACCCCAGGTTTTCCAGCTGGTGGGCTGGGGGCTGGGGTTGGACGGCTGGTGTGGAGGGACCACGGGGTGGCTGCTTTGTGCTTCACGGACAAGCAAGCGCGAGACATATCCTGGGAGTCAATGGTACCTGTGTGAGGGCCAACCCAAGTGTCCCAGTGGTGGCAGCAGAGGCACGCAGAGGTCCCCATCCCGCAGCAGCGTGGGGGCTGGAGGGAGACGCCCCCGGGGAGCAGCGAAGAGGAACAGCCCCAGGCGTGTGGGCAGGAGCAGGCACCAGTCCATGTGCAGAAGCAGGGAGCCTGGGGCTGTCAGAGTCAGGGTGAACAGAGGGACGAGAGGCAGGGAACTGCACCGTGTGGCTTAGATGGATGCGGAATCCAGAAGCTGCAGGGTGGCCCTGTGAGCCCGTGGTCAGAACGGCACAGGTGTGATGTGGAAGGACCACTGCGTCTGGGCCTTGACAAGGGGGTGGACGCATTCAGGGTAAGTGGGGGCCGTGCTTGGCTGGTGGCTGCCAGTGGAGATGGGCTCAGGGCGGCCTGAGCTTCCGTTGTCTTCAAGAGAAGCTGGAATCTAGATTTTTGTGGAATGTCTCTGATTTTTAAATTTTGGCAATTCATTCAAATTTAAAAAGCCAAAGGAAACCACTGCAGCTGTGCTCAGCGTGTGGGCTGCCTCTTTCTGAGCCCGGTCCCCTGGCATCCCGCTGGGACAGGCCTCTGTGGGCTGGACCATCCTCCCCAGACATTATTTTGTTGTCCACTCACTTTGGCCCAACCCGCGGGATGCTGTGATTCTTTCCTGATGAGCTAAGAAAAGAGATTCTTTCCCAAACTTATACCAGTGGTAGGTGGGGCTGGAGTTCCAGTTTGAAGGGGGAATTCTGTAAAGCTGATCATCTGAAGGGAAAACACCATTTCCTTGTGGCGGTGCCACTGCCCTCCAAGGCCTGGGAGGTCCCCGTGGCCCCCAAAGCCTTTCAGACCAAGGCAAGGGTGGCCTGTTCACCTGCCATAATCTCCAGGCCCCCAGATGACTCGGTGTCCCAGTGTATTTTTTTAAGAAGTCAATTAAAAATAGGGCAACACTCATACAGGTTTAAGGCAGAGATGTCTGGAACTAATTTTAGAAAGCTCTTAATATCCCGGTGAATTACCTTTCTTTCTGATGAGCAGTCTTGGTGGGAGGATTCCATCATAATCAAACATGTGTTTTGTAATTAGGTGAGTGTTTTAGGCTCGGGGCCCTGACAGCTGATTGATGGCGAGTGAGGCTCGGCGTCGCAGGGTGGCTGGGCACGCACTGCTGAGGAAGGGGCCTGCGTCCTGAGCGCCCGCGAGAATGACGGCCAGGGCAGTGACAAGAGTGACAACCAGTCAAACCAGAAGGCCATTCTCTGCCCTGGGCTGGTGGAACTGCCAGCCAGTCCTGGCCAGAGCGCACTGGCTCTGGCGGGACCCAGCCCAGCCCCCAGGCAGCACGTGTGGGTTTGGAACTCCAGCCTTGGTTGGGAGACTAGAAATGAGACCCCAGCTCCTGGATCCCTGGGGCCCCTGGGCTCTGGTGTGGGGTGGCAGGCAGGAGCAGCTTCTTCTTGCATTTTGGTCCCCAGGTGTTCTCAACTTCAGCTGCACCCCAGAATCGACAGGGGGCTTGTGAATGTCCTGAGTGCCCAGGCCAACAGCACTGGAGTCCGTGGGGAGCCCCAGGCATCAAGGTCCCTCCGGGGTGCGGCCAAGGATCAGAAACCCTGGGAGACCCTAACTGAGTGTTGACTTGTGGCAATAAGCTTTCATGCCGTTGCCCAAGCTCATGGCTTCTGGGACAGTAAACTGAGTCCTGCTCTTACAGACAGCCCAAGAATTCCCCCAGGGCCTGCCTCCTGCTTTCCACGTCAGACTTTCACGGTGGGAGCCAAGCGTCCTGTAGTGGTTGAAAGAATGTGGGAGACAGGCTGCCCAAATTTGAACTTGTGTTTCACCACTCACCAGCGGTGTGGCCTTGGTCAGCTTAACTCTGGAAGCCTCAGTTTCTCACTCAGGAAAATGGGCTACTACTACTAGCTAGTCCTACTCCATCAAGTTGTAGTCAGCAAAAAGCAGGGTTCACGGACAGCATTTAGAATACAGTTGGGTGCACAGAGAGAACTCAGCGAACATTCACTACCTCTGCTATCACAGATCTTCTGTGGCCCATGTCCGTTCTAGTGGTTTCCTCCCTCTGGCCAGCCCGTTTAGATGAACTACTGCCCCGGGAGGCCCGACCAACTCTTTGATTCGGTTTCTCCTTGAAGATGCTCACAAAATGTTCACTTAGCATCTCACGCCACACCCGGACATGAGGGCTGCCATGAAGCCACGCTGGGAACAGCATTCTGGATGCTGTTTGACTGGGACCTCGGTTCTAGGACCTCTCATTATCTGGCACGGGACAGGGAAGGGTGTGGGGCTGGACAAGAGGAAGTGGGCTCATCGTCTGTAAGAGCAGCCCCTCCACTCGTCCCTCAGGGTCCCTGTGATGCCCCAGGTCAGTGCTGGGCACTGGAGATGCGCGGATGGGCCCCTCCCTACATGCAGCTTCCAGTCTAGCTGGGGGGACAGGGTCATCCCATGAATAAATGGAAAATCACACGTGTCAAGTGTTTAGAGGAAAAGACCTGAGGAGGGCAAAATAGGAAATTGTTCACCAAACGTCGGAATACTTGATGGAGTTAATTTTTTGGAACTAATAAAAGGAAAACTCTTTCATCCAGTGTATTTTAAACACATAGGGCTTATCACTCTACGGGGTTACAATAATTGAGATAAATTTAGATAAATTCAGGGATGACAACTCTGTGATGGGTTATTAATAAGGCCACCCTGGCCTTTGGAAGCAGCTGGCATACTATACTCTACACAGCCAGCCCACTCGTGGGTCTGCTGCCACTCGGGGTGTGTCACCCTCTAAGGGGATGCAGACAGTCACACGGGAGGGGGACAGGGATGGGCAGGGGACTGGAAAGCCCTGCCACACAGGAAAATTTGCAGAAGCCAGAGGGGTAGAGTCCTCAACTTTTTAAAGGGTTATAGTTCTGGCCGGGCGCGGTGGCTCACGCCTGTAATCCTAGCACTCTGGGAGGCCGAGGCAGGTGGATCGCTCAAGGTCAGGAGTTCGAGACAAATCTGAGCAAGAGCAAGATCCCCGTCTCTACTAAAAAATAGAAAGAAATGATCTGGACAACTAAAAAAAAATATATATATAAAAAATTAGCCGGGCATGGTGGCGCATGCCTGTAGTCCCAGCTACTTGGGAGGCTGAGGCAGTAGGATCGCTTGAGCCCAGGAGTGTGAGGTTGCTGTGAGCTAGGATGACGCCACGGCACTCACTCTAGCCAGGGCAAAAAAGCGAGATTCTGTCTAAAAATAAATAAATAAATAAATAAACAAATGGTTATAGTTCTGTGTGGCCCAGAGTTTGAAGCCGTGGGCAGAAGCCACAGGCAAATGAATTAAAGGAAGGACGTTGGTCTGGTCCCGCCACGTGAAGGCCCAGCCTGGGGAAAAGGGGAGTCCTTTGTTCCTGGGGTGGTCGGCGGGGCGGGCAGCAGAAGCCTGGGGAGGGCATTCAGGCCTTGGTCACTGGGATCCAATGACAATCTCTGGAGCTCTGAAATCCTCCCAGGTGCTCAGTTCCTGATAATTTGATCATTCTCTTACTGGTCCCCAGGAGAAATAGTGTACTGGGGAAATGGGATGGCAAAAAAGTGAGTTTGGGTGGAGAGGCAGAAGGGTAGACAAACTTCTGTGCTCAAAAGGAGGGAGCGACCCACGAGTGGCAGGGAAGGGACCCCGCTGGTGGGGGCCTGGGAGGGGGTGCAGGGGGTGGAGCAGCGGCGCCCCGGCAGGGCATGGAGCGACGCGTGGAAGGGACATGTGGCTAATGTGTCTGAGATGGCTCTGTAAAATGGGATTACTAGGAAGATTTGAAAGATTTGACTCAACCGCAGCAAAACAGAAAATAATGAATAGGTGCTGGGCTGTGTGCTAAGTACCTCACGTATGTTTCCCCATCCAATCAGCCCTCAACCTAACGAGCAGATACTCCCATTAATCCCTTCTTACTGATGGGGCCTAGGGAGGGTCCGCATCGTGCCCCAGGGTCACCCGCTGGGGAAGGGGCCAGCCTGGCTTTGCAGCAGGTAGCTGGGCCCCAGAGCCTATCTCTTCGCCATCAGCCCCTTCATCCCAGGTGGGGGAGATGCAGTCGATGGGAGGGCTCGTGGCACCTGCGAGATGCCATTTGCTAGCCTCAGTTCTGAGCACGGTCACCCAGCCCCTCCCCGAGTAGTGGTCGCCAGCTCCTCCGCGCAGCAGTCCCCGTGGTGGGGCCGAGAGAACCCTCTTCTCCCCTGGCAGCTCGGCCAAGAGGGACCAAGTGGAAGTGCTTTGCCCAGGACGGAAGGAGAGCACCAAACCCGCTCCTCCGTGTAAATCGATCAATTACTGAATTGATAAAAATATTAACAGGAGCCCCTGAGTTGGGATTCTGCAAGCCGGGATGAACTGTGGTGTCCTGGGCACAGGGCTCCGGGCACGATGGGTTTCTTTGGAATTTGTCTGTCACAACTGGAATAAAAAATGTGTGTGGAGTGAGTGGCCCATGGGGAGGATCCAGAGGATAGTAAACTGAATGATGATAAGATTCCAGAAAGTTCTGTGACTTGAAAATCTGGACTGATTATGTAAGAAAAATATACAACACACACAGAGATCTCTTGGGTTGTCTCAGCTCAGCGGCCCCTGTGTCCCGGGGACAGATATAAGAGACAGAGCAAGAGGACTGGAGTTCCGTATTGCTGTGTGACCCTGGGAAAAACACTTAATCTCTCTGAGCCTCTGTTTTCTCAACTCTCAAAGGGAATATTTGTATTAGATACCCTACCTACTTTGTAGATTAGGGAGAACAAATGGTAATAAATAATAGTTGTACTACTGTGTTTTTCTTGGTCACTGAGCACACATAAAGATTCACTGCCGAGATCTCCTGAGGCACCAAAGCAGTGAGGCGAGGTTCGGCGCAGGGGCGAGGCAGGCAGTAAGTTGCTAACGGTCAGAGGGTGCGGACCGAGAGGAATTAGTTTAAACATTGATCTAAGCCAAGGGGATGCGATAAGCAATGACAAAATCAGCTCAGATCAGAAATGATATAAAGCTTGGAAATTTGAGAAGAATATGAAGTGATTAAGAAAAGGATATAAAAGCGATATAACTGTGCAAAATAAAACAAATAAACGTGGATCCCAGAATGGGTACTGTCACTTGGAGACCAGGAAAGCGGATACTGGAAAGAATGGTGAAATGAAACCAAAAACACAGGCTTGGGAGTTGGGGGACCTCAGTTTTGGTCCCAGTTTGGTCACAAATGAGCAAAAATGGACCTGAGAAGGCTCTTAACAAATCCGTATGTTTCCTCATTTATAAAATGGTTTAAAATGGTTTTAAAAAATTCATTCACTTTCCTGAACTGTAACCTTCTAACCCACTGTTTTTCAACACGTGGGCTGTGATCCTTTAGGGGGCATGAATTCAATTTAGGAGGTTAAGGGCAGCATTTAAAGAAATGAAATAGACTGAACAGGACAGAGGGCAGATTGCACATAGAGGGTGACATGTTGTTTCACAAAACTTTTATTTCAGTTACAGAGTGCTGTGTGTACAGGGTTGAGTTGTAAATTATATTTCTGATGATGGGTCTGTAGTCCCAAAAGTCTGAAAGACAGAGCTATGATACCCGTGATGTTGCCATGAAAGTGCAGGTGTGCTGCCTGCCTCAGTTTCCCCCTTTATACTGGCACCTCTATTGTCCGATCCCTTTCACTCTGTTAGTGTTCCTGGGAAAGCCAGCCTCCCTGACAGCATAAAGACCCCAATCAATGTCCCAGTGGTTGGTGCCACTCCTACCCTGCCAGCAAAGGGTTAAGCTGCTTACAAAGTACAGAGTTGCCCCATTTATCAAATCAAAATATAAACACCCAGTTAGATGCGAATTTCAGATATACAATGATTAATCTTTTAGTATAAGTATGTCCCAAACATTGCATGAGTTATACCAAAAAATTAGTCATTGTTTATCTGAAATTCAAATTTAACCAGACACCTGCGTTTTATCTGGCAATAAACAAACAGCAAACAGGAGGGAAAGTTTCAGAAGATTAAGACTTTTAAATGCCTCAAACTACAAAACTTTGTGTTTTAATATGATCATAAATTAACAGCTGTATTGTATTATGTAAATTTATGTTAAGTTATTCACTATCTGTCATCACGCTCCAATAAAAATTGTATATATGGCATTTAGGAAAAAAAAATGACATCTTCTGATAAGAGTTTTGCTCTGCATGTTGGTGGCACTGATTACCTTTGGCTCGCCTGAATGCTGCAGCCGCGAACTCACGGAGCCAGGTCCTTTGTGAGTGACTCATTGAATTACTTATGGTCTGTTTGGAATTCTCGAGAACAATCCCAGTGAGTGGCCAGTGGCTGCTTTCTCTCCATTTTAATGCCTTTCAGGAGAAGCACAACTTGGCCTGGAAATAACGGGAGAGCGTATCCCTGCCTGTCAGCTGGAGGTCGGCTGTCTCCTGCCCGTAAACGCCGCAACGTGAAGGTGAGCTTAACTGGACAAGCGACGGGGAAATAACTTGACTCTGAACCACTGTGCTGTCCCGTTTCTTGGTGATCGCACACAAAAGGAAAAAAGCCGTTTCTACTTTCCCCCCTACACACAGCCAATGTCCCCCGTGGGCGAGTTTCATATTCAGGGTATTGACGCTGTGCTCTGTCAGCCTGGCTTCAGGCTGATTTGCTTCGTTTCTTTCCTGATGACTGTCAGCCTCTTGAAGGCTCCTGATGTACCACCAGTATTTTTATTTCGGCTTCTGTAATTTTTTTAAATTGTGGCGTACTGCTTGTGGCAGAAGAGCCCATGTCTATGCTATCGGGACGGGTGGAGGGTAAAGTCTTGCCGAGGGCACCGGACGTGCCCCGAGCTGGTTCGGAGAGTGAAGCTCAGCAGGGGACGGGCAGCCAGGGGGCCTGAGGACCCTTTGGAGAACGCCAGGCAGGCTTGGAAACAGGCCGTTTGCGGACATTACAGGGGGAGGCAGGTGAGGCCTGTTCAGGTAAGATGGACTCTTTGCTCATCTAGAACAGAAAACAGAGACGCCGAGGAAGGCGTCCGGCTGCTGTGTCCGGGTGGCACTGGGCTTGCGCCCCACTGCAAATGCAGACTCTCCCCGCTCCAAAAAGGGGAAGGGGCACGATTAGAGAGGATGACAGGTTCCGAAGACGCACGCGCGTGGGCTGGGGAGTCAGGAAGCCAACCCACACACAGGGCGGTCTGGCGGAGTCCGAGTGTCCTCTGCCCCAGCTCCCTCATGTACAAAACAAAGGGATTAGATGAAATGTCTCTCAGTTTCTTTCGACTTTTTCATTCATTCGCGTAACACTGAGCACCTGCTACGTGGATGTGATGACAAAGAGGACCCTGCGCTCGTGGCGCCAACAGCTGGGCTTGCCTAGGGGCAGCAGCGGCAGCAGTGTGTCAGCCGCCTCCGAGAGGGAGGGAGGAGCAGATGAAGGCCCTTCTAAGGCTGCCGGCTCCCAACTTTCCGCAAATGACTAAGGAAGATAAATTCCAAGCAGGGAAACCTGTGTCTTCCTTGGTCAGTGGTTCTCCCAGCTGAGGAGAGAGAGGCCGCTGATGACGGGTGTGGACAGCAGGCAGGTGCTGGTTTCTGGGACTGTGCGTCCCAGACGGAGCAGCAGGGGCGGATTCACCCACCGACCACTTCCCGCTCCAGCGGGTTCCCATGGAAATGAACCGATCGCAAGAAACCTGCCTTGCATCTGCAAGGGCTTTGAAATTTGATACAGGAAATAAGATTCGGAGGCCTGGGTGATGTTTCTCCCCTTCTTTCGGTTGTAGGCCATGACTTTAGAACAGCAAGGATGGAAATTTAACATGATGCCGTTTAGATGCCAGCAACGGGCAGGATTTGTTTTGCTAAATTACAGCCTATATCACCAGAAATCTCATGAGCCCGAGAAAGACACCCACGGGCCTTATTAAGTAGGCTTTAAGCTAAATTTTGAGGGACAGGGAGAAAAATGCTACTAGATATGGTGAAAATTGACAGGTTTGACACATGAATTATTCCCGAGGGGAAGAAACTGTCTGTCTGAAACCCAAGGGACAGAATGAATAAAGGAATTCCTGATAGGGTGGATTTTACATGGCCAAAAAAAGCCAATGTTACATGGAAATATCGATAGAATTTTATTTTAAGGCACACAAGGGCAGACAAGGAAAATGTAAATTTGTCAAATGTTAAGCAAATAGAAACAGTATAGTTCTTGGCTTAGGGTTTTTTCTTTCTTTTGCTATTGATTTTTATGTTGGTTGATCTGTTTATTGGTTATTGAAGTAGGATCTTTGGGTTTTTTTTGGCAAAGATGGACCATCTTGACTTCCTTAGATTTCTCAGCTATTTAAAGTGAAAGATTCAAGTAAAAAATGCCATGTATTCTGCTAATGTCCTTAGGGACTTGGTGACAGCAGACAGGGAGTGGACCCCCAGAGAGGAGGAAAAAATGACTTTGGGGACTTCCCAACACCCTGACAGAGACCTGGCCAACAGTGGTTATAGTGTACCCGAACGTGTGCCGTTCCACATCAGACACGCACCTGCTCTCATAGAACAACCCCCCGCACCCTAGTGGTCATTCCCGAGATAACACCAAGGAACCCTGGAGCCAGCAGATCTGGATTCAAATGTAGCCTCTGCCTCTACTTTGAGCTAGTCACTTACTCTCTGAGTTTTTAATCTTTAAATATAGAATTGGTTATTAAAATTGCCTGGCCCAGCACCAAGCACAGAGCGTGTGTTCAGTGAATAATTCTTCTTCTTATTATTTCTATTATCATCATTGTCAAATTACTCAATATTGAATACTTTATCCCAAAGGATCACTACTTGATGAAAACAAGTTGGAAACAAGACGTCCCTGTAGCCTGAACACAGCCAGCACAGACACCAGAGAATTACACGTGGCCACTGAGGAGATGGATGACAACCCCTGAAATCACCGTGACCCACAGTGAGTCAAGCCCAGAAACAAACCCACCGAATGTGTGTTATGGAACGTGAGATGTTTCCATTAGACACTTCTAGGAGACTTATAATTTACCCAACATTCTTGGTTAGCAGGGCCTATTTCTTTATAGAGTTGGGTCAGATTTATTTAACACATAAAAATTATTATGAATAATTATAGTGCTCCATAAATGTTTACTATTACTATGGTGGTAGTGGTGATAACCATCATTAGCATCTTTCAGGTCTACAAATTTCTAATTTGCAGCCAGGCTGGGGAATCATCAAATGAGAATTTCAGAGGAAGGTGAAAGGAGAGAGACAGAGACAGAGACAGAGAAAGAGAAAGAAAGAGAGAGAGACTCCTTTGTGGCAGCCAGAAACCCTTTGTCCTGATTCTGAGAGAAGGCAGGGGTCTGTGATGGAACCTCCCAGGCTTAAGCTGCCTTTTCTCTAAGAGGGAGAAGTAAGTAGCCCTTCACACTCCTAGAGTTGGGGTACAGACCAGACCACCTCTTGGGTTTGGTTTAGTATAATTCTATGAGATGCTTTCAAACAGGCTCATCCGCTGAATGTTACTAGAGCAATCATCTCGTGAGTCTTGCCGGGAATTTGTTTGTGTTTATTGTTTTTGGCTGTCTGGATGGGCCGGATCTGACCACAGAATGAAAACCCACTACTTCCTGATAATTTGACTTTTCTAAAAAGCAGACAGCAGCTCGAGTAATTATGCAGCATACTTACAAAGTCAGTCCTGCCATCGACAGTGCAGCCCACGGTCACCATTAAAGTTAGATTTGCATCTACACCTCATGGGACCATGGCCACAGTCTTCACCCTGCTGCATCTTAGACTCCCCTGGGGGCTTTTAAGCAGCCCAGGCCTCGCCCCAGACCAACTAAATCAGCATCTTCAGGGCTGGGTCCCAAGAATCTACATGAACTTCTTAGAAGTTCTTGAACTCATGGAAATACCCTAGGCTGCACTTGGGCCTTGATTTGCATGTGGCCCTTGGTGAGACTGGGCATGGTCAGGAGAAGGTAGACAAGGAGTGTGACACTGTTCTAGGGTCCCCAGTTGTCTGGTCTGATTCTGCCTAGGGGTAAGCGGGGGTCTCCGTCATCACCCCGAGTTGATTCTCCATTCAAAGCAAGAAGGGAACTTGGTGAGGGTGGGATATTCTGTCTCCTCCTGGGTAGGGGGCAGGGAGCACTGCCACAGCCTCGGGACACAGGACTGTTCTCCTGCTTCCAACTGTTCCCCAAGGACTTTTCTCAGCTGAGATGAACATGGCATTGAGCAGCAGAAAAGGCTGTCTGGCGAGAGTGTCAAGCCTGGCCTCCGACAGAGACCCAGGAGCGGGAAGAGTGCTCTCGGCGGGGGCAGCACCAGAGACCAGCAGAGGGCAGGGGCCCGAGGGCAATTAGGCTGCAAGACAGATGTCTCCGATGCACACTTAATGTTCTTAACAATGAACACCGCAAAAATGAGCCACAAGGAAAGGCAACTAGCAAAACATTCAGAGGGATGGAACCCAAAGAGGAAGCCTGGAATGACTGAAGAAGTTTTTACAAGGAACAAGACAAGATCATCACAAATGACAGTGAGAACAGGCCAGGCGCTATGGCTCACGCCTATAATCCCAGCACTTGAGGATGTTCAGGCAGGCGGATCACTTGAGGCTAGGAGTTTGAGACCAGCTTGGGCAACATAGTGAGACTGTTTCTACAAAAAACAAGAAAAATTAGCTGGGCATGGTGGCCTGTAGTCCCAACTACTCTGGAGTCTGAGGTAGGAGGATCGCTTGAGCCCTAAATTGGAGGCTTGCATCACTGTGCTCCAGCCTGGATGACAGAATAAAACTCTACCTCTTTTCTAAAAAAAAAAAAAAAATGAAAAGGAAATGAGAAAAGCACCAAGAAGGGAGTCTGCTGAGGTACAACGCAGTCCTGGGGCATGAGGTTTCTATTTCAGGAAGGGTCTTGCCGTGGTGGGTTAACTGTCCAGGGACGTAGGGGTATCAGGGGAAGAGCTGCCCACACGCTGTTCACCTTGTGCCATGTGGGCCACGAAGAAAGAGAATCCGTACCCTTAGAGGATGGACTGCAAAAAAGACACAACAAACCCAGGACCTTCCAGGAAAATGTATCATCCTCATTCTGAGAGCCAGGATGACAGGTCACACCCAGGGCCAGTGAAGGTGACCAATAAGCGTATGTGCACCGTGGCGAGGGCTGCTCCCGTCTGCCTGGATGCCTGGCGTTTCTCAGCGCTGTGAAGGTGCGGTGCAGACACAGCTTCAAGCCCTCCAGCCCAGAGGTGGCCCTGAAGCCCCCTTTACAGAAGTGCTGGAGCCAGCCAGCTAGGCAGGGACACCACGGCGCTGAGGACCAGCTTCAGAACCATGGAATCACGGAATATTAGAAACACACAGACTCGGGAGTTAGAGATGTGGGTGCCAATCCACGCCAGGCCCCAGACTAGCTGCTACCTTATCTCCCCAAGTTATTTACCTTCTCAACGCCTCTGGATGGGTTAGCATTTGTGTCACCATGGTTAGGCTGTAGTATCCAGTTATTTAATCAAACACTAATCTCAGTGTTGCTGTGAATGAAGGTCTGCAGATTTGGTTAACACCTACCAGCAGCTGATTTAAGGAAGGGAGATGATGGGTGAGCCTCGTGCAGTCAGTTCGAGGCCTTAAAAGGTTTCCTGGAGAAGAAATGATTCTGCCTCAAGACTTCACATCAACTCCTGCCTGAGTTTCCAAACCACCAACCTGCCCTACAGATTTCAGACTTGCCAGTCCCCACAAACATGTGGGCCAATTCCTTAAAACAAATCTCTCTCTTCCCTATTGGTTCCCTTCCTCTGGAGGTCCCTGACTGATACAACCTCTCCTTCCCCGACAACGAAATGGGGGTGGCGACAGCTCCTGCTTTATAAGGTTATCGTAAGGATCAAGCTGGCTTTTGTGTGTAACAGACTTAGTTTAGGGTCTGTAAATAAACATTCAGTTTTCTTCTTCATCATCATCATCATCATCATTGCCAGTAGAGAAGAGGTCTAGTTCAATGCTTTCCTTTTACAGATAAGGGAACCGAGGCACAGAGAGGGAGATGGTAGTAGCTACACATGTGCAGCGCTCGCCTGTTCCAAACATTGCACATGTCTTAAATCGATCTCTTTGACAACATTGTGAGCTCCATAATGACACCATCCCCATTTCAGACAGAAAAGCTAAGAAGCAAAGAGATTATGTCAGTGATCCGTGCCACACTGCCAGTGAGTGGCAGCTCAGGCCCAGGGGCTCTCCTGGCCTGGGTGGAACGAGCACCCAGGTCCCGGGACTCCCTCCCGGGCTCGCTCGGGCCTTCCCGCTTGGTGACGTGCCCTGTGGTCAGAGAGAAGGCAAGGTGTGGTCCGAGTGTGGTAGGGTGCCCTCTCTCAGCATGAACTTCCTCGCCCTGGTACCCGCTGGGCGTCCCAGAGAGAGGCGGTGCTTGCCCCCGATGGGGGTGAGAACCGCCTTTACTGAGTGGGACCCCGAACACAGGGACTGATGGAGGCCACGATATATAGCTATGTCATTTTCATGAAAAAGTTTGGTTTTTTGGAGAAGAACCCCTCCCCTTTCCCTGGGAACTCCCTCCTTTTCAGCCACTTGAACCCGCTCCCCCCCAAGTCAAAGCTCTAGCCTATAGCTGAGGAGGGGAGGAGCTTATCCTCTCCCTTCCAGTCTTAAATTACTAATTACAACGTCTTGGATACGAAGCCCATTGCAGAAGGAGCCTGGGTGGCTTTCTAAAGCTTCCTGTTCATACCCAGAGGGTAGTTGATTCTTTTCTCATCTTTATAATAAGGGCCCTTTTGCAGGTATCTGCTTTGAGCTCCCCACGGCTCTGGCCCCTGTCTGGTTCCAGCGGGGGGAGGCCAGTGGAGTTTAATTACATTCCTCCTATAGGGAACATTCCAGGAATGAGGCTTTGAAAAACAACTTGTGCTACCAAAAGGAGGGGAAAAAAAATCAAATTAAGCGAGTGAGAAACAGGCATTGCCTTTTGTGTCCTAGAGACCCAATCTAAATATTTAAATTTTAAAGACAGCTTTCTAAATGCTTAACTTTATAAACCTTACACATTGCAATTCATAGGGGAGTCAAACATCCCTTCTGATCTGGAATATTTATATGTTTGGACTAACAGGCTTTTGTAGTTGATATTTTCACATATGCCATATTCGGTTCTAAAACATGATCTAAAAAAGAAAAAACCCACGAAACAAACCATAATGCTGCCCACAATCCTGGGGCAAAACAGGCTTACCAGAAAACAGTCTGAATTGATTGTGTCTGGGCCACAGCAAACATTTTGGAAAGGTCCCTTATTCTCTACTGATTTCCCAATTTTCCTCCCTCTCTCAGCTCTGAGGTGTCCAGCGACTAGCTATTGGTGACATGGAGGTAGGCCCCAGGCAGAAGCTAGTAATGTGCTGGCTGCAGGGGACACTCGAATGCCATGAGCTGGAAGGGGAGTGAGACACAGGCTAGGAGGTGGACGTTAGCAGAGTCAGGATGGTAGGTAGTGAGTTCCTCGTTCCTGGTAGCATTCAAGCTTAGCCACATGATCTTCTTCCAGATATCTGTCCTGGGTGGGAAACTGCCCTGGGTGGCCCCTAAGGTCCTCTTGGTGCCCAAGGGCCCAGGTTCCCTCCTTCCTTTGGCATGATGTTCTGGGCATCAGTTCATGGGTCTGTGCAGTGCACTACCGTTGTGGGGCTGTAGCGTGGCCTTCAGCCTGCCCCCATCTCCCTGGGCAGTGGCTTCTGCCCTGACCCCACGAGCCCCCGGGTACCCAAGATGCAGAGACGCATATACTTTATGCAGCATGTCTCCCTGCCCTTCCCCACCTCAAACCTGTGCTCAGTGAGTCTCCAGTTAGAAAAGAAGGGTGAACCAACACCCATTTCTCATGTGCCACTGTTCTAGGGCACTGTTCTAGGTCCCGAGATCTACCGGTGTGCCCAATAGACAAGGCTTCCTGCTCTGTGGGGTTTACATCCTAGTGGGGACTCAATGCTATTCCCCTCCCAAGAGTAGTCACATGTTAATAATGGATAAAGGGAGATCCTTCTAATGGTGAAGTTTTAAGCCTAGTGATGGGCTGATGGGAAGGTTTTTTTGAAGCTCCTACTTCACTGGTGTTATGGTGGCTTTGGTCAATAAAGTCCCGTGGAAATTTTTTTAAAAAGTGGGAGCCAGGCACACTGACTCACGCCTGTAGTCCCAGCACTTTGGGAGGCTGAGGCAGGAGGATTGTTTGAGGCCAGAAGTTCGAGGTTGCAGTGAGCTATGATTGTGCCACTGTACTCCAGCCTGGGCAGGGAGCGAGACCCTGTCTCAAAAAAAGAAAAAGAAAGAAAGAAAGTGTGTGTGCTTATTCTTTTACTTCAAAAGCTAATTGTTGGGAATAAAACC
>CAUYSK010106475.1:0-29462 GCA_963575035.1 Avahi laniger
TCTCACTCTTGCTCAGGCTGGTTTCGAACTCCTGAGCTCAAACAATCCACCCGCCTCGGCCTCCCAGAGTGCTAGGATTACGGGCGTGAGCCACCGCACCCCACCCAACAAATCCTTCTTGCTTAAGCAATTTACTTTCTCTTCTGAAGAGATGTAAAAACAAATATATATGTTTCTCATAAAAATATCTAAAATGAGATTTGGTCTATAAAAATTTGTTTAAAATATGTTGCTATCTAATAAAGAAAGAAGAATTACTTAGATATAAAATTATAATAATCATGTTCAATAATAGAGCCCATAAATGTAGTATTAGCATCATATTCAGTATTTGGAGCATTCTCAGGAGTGGAGTCTGTATATGTCTTTTTTCCCATATGCCCCACACAGTTCCTTGTCAGAGGAAATGCTCCTTATATATCATTTGAGCACATTGATTTTTTTGATTGCTGCTCCCATAGAAATGTTTCTGCCAGTACTGGAGATCAAATTGTACATTCACCTCAGTTTATAGGTGAGAACAGTGGGTTGGAGTTAATTTTCCCCAACTCATGTAATCAGCAAGTAGCAAAGATGACTTTTAGTTTTAGTCCTCTGATTCCAAATCCAGAGCACTTTCAATCTGGTAAGCATTATCTCAAAGTATCTTTTGAAATAGTTTTAACATTAACACTATCAACCTCATTCTCCCAGATTCCTATCAATATACGCTTTCCACAAATATTTATTGAGCACCCTCTATGTACAAGACATGGTTCCTAGGTGCCGGGGGTGAGGACAGAGATACAATGAAGAATGAGACTTGGGTTCTGAAATCAATCCTAGACTGTGAGGTAGAGATAAGGCATGTGCACAAATGATTATAGTACAAGGGGAAAAGTGGCCAATGCCATGAGGGAGGCACAGACAAAGTGCTATGGAAGACCACAAATGGATTGACAGCATCTATCTCCAGAGACCTAGGAAGGTTTCCCAAAGAAAGTGGCCTTTGTTTCTATACTTTGAGTTGGGAGAATTAGGACAATGGAACTAAGGTTGTACTTGGGACAAGTGTTTTATCCCTTCAATATAGGAAATACACCAATGTCATCCAATAGTTTGTTCATTTATTGAACTAATTTCCAAATATGAATCTCTGTACCTTCCAATTCTTATAGAAATTTATACTCTGAAGCAGTTGAGCAGATTTCTAAATTTCCTACATCACAATAATATGGCTAACCAAGTTTTTTTTTAGTAATGATTATAATGCTACCCTGTCATCAAAATAATATGAAGTAAGCTGTGAAAAAAATCCAGATTTATTCCGTGCCATCGCTATGATGATCTCAAGGAGTTTCTAGATCAGTAGATGTTAAATATCTTCACACATGCTTACATTTCTACTTCTTATGATTTTTTTATTATAAAATAGAGGTTGCAGGCATATTTTGCACTTGGAAGAATACTAAGAGCTAAGTAAGGTGGGAGAACTTCTAAGTAATGTGCCTGCACATCTTGAGTGAGCTACCTAGAGAATGTTTCTCTGTAACAATAAAGAACTACAGCTGATTTGTGCTAACTCAGTAGTACAAAAGTGTTGTAGTGTGTCCTTTGGGAAATGAATTGAAATATAAGTTCAGATAAATCCGCATCCTTGTAAAGCAATCACATTTCGCTGTGTGGCTTTCCTACTTAAAGCTGTCATGGATGAAGGACAATTAAGTCAATGCATCTAGACTCACGAAAAATAAATTCTTAGATCATGTTTGATCTTATCCATACAAATGCTTTTAGTTTATGGTCCTGACAGTGGAGGAAATTGGAGGTCAGGATAATCTCTTAGCAGTTACTGGTTGAAGGCCTCTCTTTAACACATTGTGATTGCTTTGTCCATATGACCTGGCCTCAGACTCACCCTTCTAATTAGCATTGCACCCTCCCCCACCACTCCTCCTTCTGTTTTAAGTAGGACTCTGCAGGGAACTCTGCACTTGCTTGGCTGAGCCATGACTCATTATTTAGGTCTGGCCAGTTTCTTCTTCTGGGGGCAATGTGTACCTATACCTTAAACAACAACTCCTTATTTGTGAAATGGTAATTGTCCATAAGGAGCAATAATACTACATCCTGCCTTACCTCTAATCTAGTGTATATTTTCCTAATCATGGGAACAGGTTCTTGGATAAAGATGCCAGTTCTGCTCAAGCCAAACTTTATCTTTCCCCTTTAGACATGATTTTAGGATTCTTAGAGATTGGAGCCAGATAATTCCTTCATTCTCTGTCCCTTTAGACTTCTTGGCTCTTTAGATTACAATCAATAAAGAGAAAGCCTAAATATATATTTTTTAGGAAGCTTTAATTCTTCAAAGTGAGTTTTTAATTTAACTGAGTTATTTAATATACTTTTTATTTTGTCAAGTAAAGTTGAACAAAAAAAAATAGAGTCTGATGGTTGCCTGAAAGTTATCATTCTTGTTTTCTACTTAGAAACGTAAAAATCATTTCCAAAGAAATAACTGTTTTACTGTAACCAGGGCTTGATTTAGAAAAAAATACATATATTATCCATGTTTTGTTATATATCTTATTTCTGTTTGGGGATTTATCTCAGGCTTTCTGGGAAAAAAAGGAATTAGTATATGTGATTTCACACTGCCCAGCTCCAAACCCAATTTTCAGCCCACACAGTAATGAAAATGCAGCCTGATTTTGTTGCATGCATCACTATCCAATTGTACAAATGGCTCACAAAATTCTCTACACTCTCCATCTATGCCTATGCCTTCTCCATTCCAGAAGTAACTCATAGAAAGGCTGTTGATTTTTTAAGTACATCCTGCATCACAGGGCATATAAATAACATTCTAATTTTTTTTTATTTCAGGATATTATGAGGGTATATTTTGGTTACATTTTGTGACTTTGTCTCACCCAAGTGAGGATTAGAGGCTTACCCTTTCCCTCTACAATGCTCACCGCATTCATTAGTTGTGAGTTTACTCCCCCCCCCCACCCCGCGACCAACCCCCTCATCCCTGGAGAATATTACTGCCATGTGAGCACCATAATGTTGATCGGTCAGTGCTAATTTGATGGCGAGTACATGTGGAGCCCATTCTTCCGCTCTTGTGATACCTCATTTCGGATAATGGACTCAAGTTCAATCCAGGAGAATATAAGAGGTGCTAGATCACTGCCATTTCTTATAATTGAGTAATATTCCATTGTATACATATACCAAATTTTAATAATCCACTCATGAATTGACGGCCACTTGGGTTGTTTCCACATCCTTGCAATAATAGTGAATTGTGCTGCCATAAACATTCTAATTTTTTAAACACATAATTTAGGCCATCATTTAAATTATAATGTTTACTGAGTATCAACATTGTATTTTCTTTAGTTCTTTAAAAGGATATTTCAGTGGGAATTTTTAGGGAAAAAAACCATGTTTCTTCTGAGCTACTTGCCTGTAATCATTCTTGATTGCCAAATGTCTGGAAGTGGCACAGATTAGGTGCTAGTTGTCAGGACACTTGAAGAGAATGGTGAGGACAAGAGGACTCAGAAGAGGTTGCAAGGAACCAAGAGCCCAAGACCAGAAGACAATGAGAATGTCTCATGAGATGCTAGTATGGATAGATGCTTTTCTTAATAACTTAAAAAAACTCTGTTCTATCTGACATCATGGCACCATTTAAAGCCTTTGGAATTTAGATGCAAGCCTGGGCCAGGTGAAGTACGGTATCAAATTCAGGTGCCTAATGAATGTTGATTTAGTTGTAGAGAAATAAAACGCAAGTTACAACTTTTGCAGACTTAAGTTATAGACCAGGCTATATACCCATTGTAATTACTCTGGAAATGGCATGAAAGAAGACTTAGAGAGGCTAAAAGTGGAGACACAAAGACCAATAGAGAAGTCTTTAAATATTGCAGGTCAAAAATGGAGAAGATGAGCCAAACTCAACAGAGAAGTTGGTGGTAGATTCAACATCAGGGTGCATTAATTTGTTGAAGCTATGAGCATACAGAATGCATAATGTGAAGAGTATTGAGAACAGAATGCTAGGGTCAGTAAAACACAAGGGGGTTCCAAGTAAGTGAAGCCAGAGATAGAGAAGGAGCAATGAAAAAAAAATAGAATTAAAGTAAGAAAAAAGTGCCATCATGAAATCCGTGGGAAGAGAATTTCACAACATACCAAATGGTCAATGATGGGAGAGGATTTGATTGTCCTTGAGGTTCCACTGCTTTTTCCCCATAAAATGTTAATAATGCAAGTCCTTTGAACTGTAAATTCAACCTAACAGAAATGGGTATTTAACAAATTTCTACTGTTTACTGCTTAAAGCAGATTAGATTTGATTTGTAATCAAATGATATTAGTATTAATATTTTATTTTTCATAGTAAATTATTTAAGGATTTTAGAACTGAGGCATCACAGATAGTACATTTGTTTGATTTATTGTATCAGTAGATATGAAGCAAAATTTACACAGTTAAAATACGTATTTTGGAGGGATAAATGAGGTCAAATTATTGTAATATGTTAAGAAAAGTTTACGATGTGCATTATAACCAAATCTATTACGGGGATAATGTTTTTATTTTCGTCTTTATAGAAGTACATAGTAATGTCTAAAATAGGGCAGTATATTTTTCTGAAATAAAAATGGTATATATGGATGGAACAATGGTATTTGTAAAACACAGTCATGATCATGCTCCTACCCTTTTGGCCCTTGTGGTAAAATATTTTGATCTCTGATTTAGATAAAGATAGAAGGCATGCTTTTCAAATTTATGCATTATGCAAAGTAAAGTAACAGAATAAAGACTGATAAAATACTCTCAAACTAGAAGGAAGTGCCAATGTAACAAGATGACATTTAATAAGGATACACACTTAGTCCTTTTCTTGGCCATCATAATGCACTATTCAAATAAAGAATAAGGAAAAACCCTAGATTTTAAGGGTTTTATGCACCAGTAAGCTCAGTGTAAGTCAACAGTTTGGTGTGACTATGAAAAAGGCAATGGCAATTGTTGGCTACTTTAATATAAATATATATTCTGGGTCAGTATTTCTCAAAGAGTGGTTTATGGCATCAAAATCGTCTGGAAGGTTAAGTGTAGATTCCATGATGCAACAAATTACCCACTGAAACAGAATCTCTTGGGGGTGGGGCCGAAGAATTTGCATTTTTAAAAACTTTCTAGGCAGCTATTATGTAAGTTAAACTTTAATAACCATTAAAATGACAATTATGATACTATTCTCTTTTACATTATTTTATCCCTGTGGGATAATTATGTTTTATTCTTTTTTTATTATTTAAGAGGGATGTAAATTTAGGCTAAATTCAGAAAAAAGCAACTTTATGAAAATGGGGAACTAATTCATGTCCATGAGTAATGCATACAGAAAATGGAACACATGGCTTAGAGAAGAGAAGGCTCAGAGGCGCCTTCACATATTTGGGATGTAATTGAAGAATTAGTTACGATGGTTAATTTGACTGTTATTCATGAATATCCAATAAATATACATTACAGTTAGCAGTTAAAAGACACTGGTGTGACTATCAGATAGTATCATGGGAAAATGTTTGTAATATAGTAATGGAAACATTAAGGTATAAAATTACACAAACCTTTTTATTACAAATGTCTAAAAATAAGATACACATTTAATAACACCAGAAGAAAAGACACCAAAGTGATGAGTGGTTTTGTTTGGATAATGCTATAATAATTACTTTTTTTACAGAATTTTCTCTATTTGTGAATATTCTCATATGTATTTAAATTACTTTTCAAAATTAATAAAAATCAGAAAATCACTGATAACCTCAAATAATAAAGTATACTTCAGATGATAAACATTATTGTTATCTTTCCTAATACAGGCAAATATAAGAAATAATGGTATGAAAGAAAATGGAAGTAGTTTCTAACTGGATTTAGGGAAATATTTTTTCTGGATCTTGATAGACTGTCATAAAATTTAATTATTTAATCATGTTCCAGTTTTACTTTTAAAACTTTGTTGATGCAAATACAACTTATACTTTTTTTACTCCCTATTCATTAAGTACCTACTGTTTGCTCAGAATATGCATATGGCTTCTTGCTATATTAATATAAGTTTATAAGGCTATGCATTAAATAAATTAAATAAATTTTAAGGCTATGCATTAAATAAATTTTAAATTGTGTGTTTAAGACATGGGCTTGAAAGCAAAATGTCTGTTTTAAAAAAAACAACAACAACAAAAGCTAACAATTGAAAAGGCAACTCTGTGTTATAAGAAAGAAAACATTCCTGGAAAATCGTGTGCTTTATATTGCCTGGATGTTATTATTATGATTGAGGAGATCATACTCAACTTGAGGTTAGTTTTCTGACTGTGGCAGGGCCCCTCCTTGATTGCATTTAGTATATTCTTCCTCCAGCTGGGGACTCAAAACAGTGTTGCAACAATAAAATTTGAAACTATAGAATGATCACTCATCCTAATAATATATTATTTGGCACCTTGAATATATGACTATTGCAAATGGTTCATCTGAAATTTTAATAGGTTATTTTTCTCAATTCAAAACCACATTGAAAAGTGGAGAGAAAACTGCCACAGTGGAACTGTGTACTAAGTGAAGTGCCATTTTTCCCCAATAAAATAATGTTTTGTCATAAATTCAGTGTGTGTTAAGATTGACATTTTTATGACATGTCTGGGCAGGATATAACATCTAGAGCTGTAATGATTGTTTTCTCTATTATAAAAGCTACTAAGCTCATATTAATACTTAAGACATATTTATACTATTAAGCCTATATTAATATTATAAAACAATATGACAGTTTACTCATTATATATTATTAATATATTACATGAGGATTTTTTATTCATTCTTTCACTCACTTCATGATTTATGGTATTTGATTAGGGGCAAGAAAAATATGGAAAAATAAAAAGATATTGTCCCTTTCCATCTGATGGTTTCCAATTGCTAGAGTCTATAATTGTGTCTTAAATCCTGTTTAAATATCACAATCTAGCATGTTATGTTATTTGCTAATTTTATATCTTGTTAACTACTTTCCAAATATAACCATACCTTTGACTTAAGTTAATTTGAATAAATTAATATTTATTTTATTTTATATTTTCCATTTGCTTATTTCAGAATTGTAAATTATTTAAATTTCTAAAATGAAATTTTTTTTGAATGCTATAATTTTTACTATGGTCACTTCTATGCATCTTGGAGAATTTTGTTGATTTTTATAGTCATTACAGCACATTTTTGTAAAAATATGACATCATACCTGTTCTTTAAAGATAATTTATATTACCATCTACAAAAATTTCTAATTTCTTTAAAGTCATAATATAAAAAAATCCCTTCTGGAGAGACCTCCATTCCAGTAATATACTTAGGAAATAAATCATGCATATGCAAAAGATATGAATCATTGTCAAAATAGCACTTTTAATTTTCTTGGGCAGATTTATGTGCGGTTCAATTTGCATTAAACTATTTTGACTTTAGTTATAATCATTATTGATTTCTTTTATATGAAGTTTATAGGTTTAGAAATGATTTTTTAAATTTCCTCACCCTGTAAAAGAAAAATTTTGCACCAGACACTTGTTAAAATTGTCGAGACAGACTACTACACTAGCAGGGAGAGACTTTAGTATAAAACTGAGGTTAACTTCTCCGAAACAAAAGATCAGAGAAATTTTAAATGTTAGGGTGTACTAAAGGAAAAATAAAGAAGGACATTGGGAGGGAAATTTATTCAATGTGACTATGCCATCTCTATTTGCTAATTTCCCCTTTTCAGTTACACTTCTACTATCCCACAGAGACTGGGAGACGGGCCCTGTCTTTCTTTTTTTTATTGATTCACAATAGTTGTACATATTTTGGGGGTATATGTGATATTTTGATACATGTATATAATGTATAATCATCAAATCAGGGTAATTAGAATATCCATTACCTCAAACATTTATCTTTTCTTTGTGTTTGGAACATTTCAATTCTTCTTTTCTAGCTATTTTGAAATATATGATAAATTAGAGCCAGCATACTGTACTATTAAGTACTAGAACTTATTCCTTCTATATAACTATATTTTTGCACCCATGAACCAATTTCTCCTTATCCCTCACTCCCCATTACCCTTTCCAGCTCTGGTAACCACAATTCTACTTTCTATCTCCATGAGATACACATTTTTGGCTCCCACATAAGAGTGAGAGCATGCAATATTTGTCTTTTTGTGCCTGGCTTATTTTACTTAATTAACATCATGACCTCCACTTCCATCCATGTTGCTGCAAATGACAAGATTTCATTCTTTTTGTGGCTGAATAATATTCAGTTGTGTATATATACTACATGTTCTTTAACCATTCACACTTTATCCATTCAAGTGTCTGTTGACAGTTACTTTATATTCTGGTTATTAATCCTCATTGGATGGATACTTTGTAAATAATTTGTCCGATTTTATAGCTTGTCTCTTCACTTCATTGATTGTTTTCTTCAAAGGGATGGCTTGTAGGTCCTGAGGAAGACATTTTTGGGTTGTAGAGGGTACATCACAAAGAGTCAGAGAAAAGATTTACAATAGCGAGTTTTCTAAAATAAATGGTCTAAGAAAAGGGAGGTTTTGGTTAGAACAAATGTTAAGTTCTTTTGGTAGTGTTGAGCTTTGTCAGACATAAATTTAAAAGAGCTGGGGTTATCTCCCAGGGACTCGGCCTTGAGTTTTAAGAAATTATACTAGTGTTTGTTCAAGTCTCTTATGGTATGGGGTGAACAAAACTGTTTGTGTTGAAAGTTGCAGTTCTTATTGGCAAAAGTTGAAGCCTAGTAAAGAAAAGACCTCGGAGGAGCCTGACTAAAGCTGGTCAAGGAGAGAGTCTCTGTCACCCACTTTTCACCTTGGGAAAAATGACTATAAAAAATGGCTTATATTTATGAATGTAATTTTTATAAATGTTTTACTTTTCCAAACTTACAGTTGGAATTCGAACATTCAAATTAAGGAAATAAGACATGGGTTTAGGACATATCTGGTTTTGTAAGTTCTGTGAGATTCTACCAAAACACACATCATTACAGTATAAATCTGTTCATATATATATATTGGTGTTATGTAGAGTGTTGTCAACTTCATTTTGCATGATATGTGTGGTGGTTTCTGGATTCAGACTGTATAACCTCAAAAACTGATTCCCCCTCTTACCAGCTGTATGACTTTATAAAATTAATTAAACTGTTTTAGCTTCAATTTTGTTATCTACAAAAGGGGTGCTATAATAATAGTTATTGCATAAAGTGTGAGGATTAAATTGTCCAGGTGCTTTACAGAATTCCTGGCAAGGAGTAAAGACTCAACAAATGTTAATTTTAATAATTTTATTAGATATTATTAGTACTGAATAAGTACAAGTGGAGATGGTAATTACCTGATCCATATCATTAACTTATTTGAAAACTGTTGGAAATAAGAGATTTCATCTTCTTATCTTAATTTTCCTCTATCATTTGCTCTGCACAGTTGCTGTTCTTAGCTCGTTTTCCTTTCTTTATTTCCTCTATGTAAAGGATAATTATTTGAAAATATGTCATATTTAAAAAGTAAAACATTCATCAGTTAAATGTGAATTTTGCTTTTTGCAAGAACAAGTGAAGACCTCTTTCCTTCTGATTCCTATCAAGAGAGGCTTGGAAAAAACCTATGTTTGGAAGCATTGACTGTGATTGATAATTCCACCTAGTCACTTTCCAAGACCTAGATCAATTTACAGGGTTATATTTATTTTTTGTTAACAAGAATAGTGCCAAGAAATATGGTCAACTCAACTGAGAGAGAGTAAACCTTTGAGAATACGTAGCCTACACGTGGACTGAGGTTTCTTTTAAATTGTGGATGAACATAGAGTTTAGGAAAACAAATACATCTGAGATTGTTAATCTTGGGATCAGAACAAGGAGACTGCATGTGCTTCCAAACTCTGGATCAAGTGATGTTATATTTGCATTTAACACCCTACTATAATGATTATATTCCCTTTCTAGAATTACAATAGTTGTACTAATTGTGTTATTTCCTCTGAGTAAAATTAAATTAGACATTTTTACATGAATTATCTCATTGTATTTTTACAAAAGTCTTGCGAGATACATATAACATACTTTATCCCTGAAGAGAATAGTACAATGTACATATGTATGTATGTATTTGTACCCTGTTTTATTACCAAACAAATGTATTCCTTTAAAGATACATGTGGTAAACCGATAAAAAATAAATGTGAAATTTAGAAGGGATAATTACTAGAAAAATAAGGTGAAGGTAGTGGTACATTAATATACAGATTGTAGGCCATAAGATTCTGGAAACTTTTTTCTAGTTGTGCCATATGTCTTTAACCTAATAATAACATAAATTTTATTGATGATTCAGAGACTGTCTTATCTAAAACATTTGTCCAAATTCAAACGTCATGAATCCAGATATCTTCTATCCTTCCCTCCATGGACCAGAAATTTGTTTTTATGTTGTTTTGCTTGCTTGTTTTTGTTTTTGCAAAAGGGAATGATACTGCATGGCTAAATAAATATCTCGAAACAAATGAAAATGTAAACACAACATATCAAAACCTATGGGATATGGCAAAAGCAGTAATAAGAGGAAAGTTTATAGCAATAAGTGCCTACATCAAAAAAGGTAGAAAAGCTTCAAAAAGCAACCTAATGATGCAATTCAAAGAACTAGAAAAATAAGAGCAAACCAAACCCAAAATTAGCAAAAAAAAAAAAGAGATTATAAGGATCAGAGCAGAAATAAATGAAATTGAAACAAAAAATACAAAAGATCAACAAAGAAAAAAGTTGATTTTCAAAAAAATAAAGAAAATTGACATACCTTTAGCCAGACTAATAAGGAAAATAAAAGAGAGAAGACCCAGGTAAATAAAATCAGGGATGAAAAAAGAGACATTACAGTTGATGCTGCAGAATTCTAAGGATCATTAGAGACTACTATGAGCAACTATATGCCAATAAATTGGAAAACCTAGAAGAAATGGATACCTTCCTAGATACATACAACCTACCAAGATTGAACCAGGAAGAAATCCAAAACCTGAATAAGCCAATACCAATAACGAGATAGAAGCAGTAATAAAAAGTCTCACATCAGAGAAAAGCCCAGGACCCGATGACTTCACTACTGAATTCTATGAAGCATTCAAAGAAAAATTAATACCAATCCTACTTAAGCAATTTCAAAAAATTGAGAGGGAGGGAATACTCCCAAATTCATTCTACAAGACTTGTATCACCCTGATACCGAACCAAAGACACAACAACAATAAAAAAAGAAAATTATAAACCAAGATCTCTGAGGAGCATAGATACAAAAATCCTCAACAAAGCACTAGCAAACTGAATTCACCAATACATTAAAAAGATTATTCATCATGATCAAGTGGTATTCATCTCAGGGATGCAAGGATGGTTCAACATATGAAAATTAATCAATGTGCTGTGTCATATCAACAGAATGAAGGACAAAAATCATATGATTATTTCAATTGATGCTGAAAAAGCATTCAATAAAATTCAACATCCCTTCATGATAAAAACTCTCAAAAAATTGAAAGTTTCAGTGTACTCAGCATTTTCTAAAATCCCAGAAACCAGTGATGCCATAAACCATGTCTTTGAATAAATTTATTTATTTATTTGGGACCAGGTTCTCACACTGCTGCCCAGGTTGGAATGCAGTGGTGCAATCATAGCTCACTGCAGCCTCCAACTCCTGGGCTCAAAGGATCCTCCTGCCTTAGTCCTAAGGAGGTAGGACTACAGGTGTGGACCACCATGCCCAGCTAATTTTTTTTTTTTTTTGTATTGGCAAAGTCTCACTATGTATCCCAGGCTGATCTCAAACTCCTGGCCTCAAACGATCCTCCTATCTTAGCCTCCCAAAGTGCTGGGATTACAGGTGTGAGCCACTGCACCTGGCCTCATTGAATAAATTTAGAAATACAGAGATAGTTTTCAAGTCACGTAAAATAAAATAAAATAAATGATTGGGGTTGAGTTAGCTGAAAAAAGAACAAACTTGCCTTTCATTTTGCCATATCCCAGGTTATGAAGACAAAATGAAACAGTCATTCAAGATCTATACTCTCAAAATTCTATTAGGTAAAATTTTGAACTTTGACAATGTTTTCTAAGCATGTCTGCTTTCTATCTCAAAAAGTAGAAAGAAGAAAACTCATTTTTAATTTTATTACACTATATATTTCATTATATTTGACTAATACTGTGTTGAGAAATGTCTTTAAACAGTTCAATGGATAACTACATCATCCTAATTTCTTTCTTATGATTTCTAACCTGGTTTGTCAAGAGAGCCATTGTATTCATCCTGACCTAGAATGGAATATACTAGAGGCATATGTGTTCTTGCTTATCTGAAAAAGTATCTTTTAATCATATTTGCCTCTATTTCATGCTTCAGTTTCATTGTAGATACCTTATATAGACTGAAAAATCATGGACATATGAGAGCAACGATTCATACCAAAAAGAATAGTGACCTATTAATATGTTACAAATGAGGGAAGATGTTAATATCAAAGCAAAACTTCCTGTAAACACAGGAACAATATAATTTTAATAAACAGTTGAAATAGCTTAAGAGTGTAAAAGTTGGGTTTTATAAACATACATATTTCTAAATATTCATCTAGCCAGCCATTTTCAAATGATTTGAAATCACTTTTATTCCTTTTGGAAATATGTAAGAGAGACATATACCTGCCTTTCAATGGACTATTACAGTTTGCATATATTTACACCTGGTATAAAATAAATATATCTGACATAAGCAATAGGGATATGTTATGCAAGAGTAGACAAGATATGAGCAGAATCATACAAATAAGGTCCATGTTAGAAATATTGTGTCCTGATTCTGGTTTGCCAGTGGTGAAACAGAGTAAACAGGATAATGGATAGGTACCCAAATCCCTGATAAAGTAATATCTCTATGAACCAGAGATCAAGCATCCAGGAGACTTAGTCAGTAAAAAGCTCTAAATCTAAAATTCCAAAATGAATTTGGCAATGAGGAATAGAGCCTTAGGAAACAGTACTGAGCATAAATAGTAAGAGCCCATTGACTTAGAATCATTTTCAATTAGAGATTTCAAAGTCTTGGCTAATCTTTCTTCATTAGTACTTCCCAGAGTATAGGAAAAATACATTCAAAACTCCAAGGTGGGGGTGGATCTAACACATCTCACAGTAGATATCCAAGCACTTTCTGGCCCTCTTTCTGCTTTAGGACAAAGAAGGTATCATTGTTCCCATTTGACAGTTGAGAATGTTGAGGCGCAGAAATGTTCAATAACTTGCAAAGGCTATACAGTAAAAAAGAAATGAAACTAGTAGTAGACCCTGATTCTCCTACCTTCTAGTCAGGACTCTTTCCAGATACCAGATGTCGATAGCACTTCCTAAAATGTGTCTATTTTTGTATTTGTGTCATTGATTTGATAGAAGGTATAGTACAATGCATCAAGGTAACCATGCTATTTAATTCATGACACCTAATCTAAGTTAGTTTCGATTATATTTCTATGTGTGACTGCATGTATATATTCTTTTATCTCCATACCCATATTCCATTTCCCCTTTCATCCCCAGTACCACCATTGTGTTTAAGGTGTATCTTCTTTTTCATTTTAATGGTGTCCTTTGAAACTGTGAATTGCTTTCTGTTCATGAACTGTAATTTATGTAAAATACATTCTGTTACACATTTCGTCTTTCATCCTTTTTTCTCACCAAGCACTATTATTTGTTAGAATCTTTCAATATTGCTAGCTATATGTCAACTTTATGATTTCTAACTTCATGGCATATACATACTGAACCTCTGTGAGAATTAGGAAAAGCTAATGCCCAACCTATTCATTTCCCTTCCAGTCAACCCCTTGGCTAGGTGTTCTTGTACAGATATAAGCTACACATCTGTACACATCTGCAATAAGGGCTGCGGTTATGTATCTAGCAAATTTTGCCTACGTCTTTCTTGTTGATGGATACCCAGGTTATCTCCAACTCCCACCATTACAAATAGCACTATAATGAATACCATTATATATATGTCTTATGGACTTGTGTGAAAATTTCCCTGGGATAAATGCCAATTGTGGAATCGCTGTGTCAAAGGGTATGTATATACTTAATTTGACTAAGTAGTAACAGATGGCTAGGCAGATTGCTGCCACCATCTACACTACCACCAGCAGAGTACCAAGACTCCTCTGTGACCATATCCACGTGGTTGGTTCCTTTTATATTTCATGTATTCTTGCCTTGTTTTCCCAGATGTGGTGGAGGAAGGGGTCATGTCTCATTCATTTTAAATAGTTCAGATTAGAGATCCTAGGAATTATTAAACTAGCAGTGATCTAGTGGTGATTGTACTTTAATCCTGGCAAGTAAAAGTCAACCAACATTCAAAGTGGTTCAGATTGATCACATGTCTTGCTAGGTACAATTGGTTATTAGTTTACGTTTTTAGAGTTAAACAATGTTCTCCATCAAATCTGAATTAGGCTTTTTTTGGTTGGGGTATTTTATTTCATTTTATTTCAGAGGAGTATTATGGGGGTACAAATGTTTGGGTTACATGGATTGCTTTTATAACGCTTGAGTCAAAGTTATTATTGTGCTCATCACACAGATAGTGTGCATTTGTACCTGCTAGGTATGATTACACCCATCCCCTACTCCTCCTCCCACCTGCATGATTTCCACTGAGTTTTACTTCCCTCTGTACACATGAGTGCTGATTAGTTTGTTTCAATTTAATAGTGAGTACATGTGATGTTTGTTTTTCCATTCTTGTGACACTTCACTTAGAAGGATGGTCTCCAATTCCATCCAGATTGTTGCAAAAAGTATGAATTCATTTTTTATGACTCAGTAGTACTCCATGGTGTACATATACTACATTTTACTAATCTACTCATGAATTGATGGGCACTTGGGTTGATTCCACATTTTTGCGATTGTGAATTGTGCTGCAATGAACATTCTAGTGCAGGTGTCTTTTTGATAAAATGACTTTTTTCCCTTTGGGTAAATAGCCAGTAGTGGGATTGCTAGATCAAATGGTAGGTCTACTTTTAGTTCTTTGAGGAATCTCCAATTATTTTCCATAAAGGTTGCACTAGTTTGCAGTCCCACCAACAGTGTATAAGTCCCACTTCTGGCATCTATTGTTTTGGGATTTTTTGATAAAAGCCATTCTCACTGGGGTTAGGTGACATTTCATTGTGGTTTTAATTTGCATTTCTCTGATGATTAGTGATGTTCTGCATTTTTTCATATGTTTATTGGCCATTAGTCGATTTTCTTTTGAAAAGCTTCTGTTCATGTCTTTTGCCCACCTTTTAATGGAGTTGTTTGATTTCTTTCTTGATGATTTGCTGGAGTTCTTTGTAGTTTCTGGTTATCAGCCCTTTATTAGATGTATAGCATGCAAATATTTTCTTCCATCCTGTAAGTTATCTATTTGCTCTATTGATTCCCTGGCTGTTCAGAAGATTTTTAATTTAATCAAGTCCTATTTATTTATTTTTGTTGTTGCTGTGATTGCACTTGGGGTCTCCTTCATAAATTCTTTGCCTAGGCAGATATCTACAAGAGTTTTTCCAACATTTTCTTCTAGAAATCTTATGGTTTCATGTCTTAGATTTAAGTCTGTGATCCATTTTGAATTAATTTTTGTGAGTGGTGAGAGGGATGGATCCTGTTTCAGTCTTCTACATGTGGCTATCCAATTTTCCCAGAACCATTTATTGAATAGAGATTCTTTTCCCCAGTTTATACTGCTGTCTACTTTGTCAAAGATCAGATGGCAATATGTCGATGGTTTTATATCTGGGTTCTCTATTCTGTTCCATTGTTCTATGTCTCTATTTTTGTGCCAGTACCAGACAGTTTTGGTCACTATAGCCTTGTAGTAGTATAGGTTAAAGTCTGGTAAAGTGATGTCTCCAGATTTGTTCCTTTTGTTTAAGGTTGCTTTGGGTATCTGGGCTCTTTTCTGTTTTCAAACAAAGTGTAGAATTATTTTTTCTAGATCTGTGAAAAATGGCATTGGTATTTTGATGGGGATTGCAATGAATCTGTAAATCATTTTGGGTAGCATGGACTTTTTAACAATGTTCATTCTGCCAATCCATGAGCATAAACTTCCCTAGACTTTCTAGAAAGTTAGATATCCAGGTAGAAGAAGCTCAACAAACACCTGGGATATTCATCACAAAGAGGCAATCACCATGACACATAGTCATCAGACTAGCCAAAGTTAACATGAAGGAGGAACTCCTGTGAGCAGTAAGGTGAAAACATCAGATAACTTTCAAAGAAAAATCCATCAGATTAAATGCAGACTTATCAACTGAGACCTTACAAGCCAGGAGGAATTAGGGCCCCATTTTCAGTCTTCTTAAACAGAATAATGGCCAGCCTAGAATTGTGTATCCTACAAAACTAGATTTCTTATATGAGGGAGAAATAAAGTCCTTTACAGACAAGGAGACACTGAGGGAATTTGTCAAGACCAGACCTGCTTTGTTTTGATTTTATCTCTGATTTGTTTCTTTGTTCCATCCAATTAAATAGAATGATTTAATTTTACCCATTATTTGCTTTTATAACTAAGACACAGTATGAAAATGGTGAAAATAAATATGATGTTTCTAAACCTGTCAAGTACGAATGTCATGAATCATGAAGATGTGCTGTTATATTTTGGGAAGTTCATATAATAGAAATCGTGATGCTCTTCTTACAGTGTTTGTCATCACTCTGAATTCAGAGATCTGACTTTTATGGTAAAAAGGTCTGAATAGAGAAACTCTTCCCATTAATCTGATAATGTCCAAATATTTCTTGAGGAAGGGATATTCAAATGTGTATCTTTTAAATGTGCTTTTGGATATTTTAATCTGTTCAATTACTTTACTCATTTACTTCCCTAATAAAATAAATGACAATAAACTGATTTCAGCCAGCTTCAGAAAAACATATGTATTCAGCCATATTATCATGAAGTGTGTAATACTCATGAGTGACACTGACTGGTCCACTCACTGTGTCATTGAGATTGTCTTTTGTTCAAACCTGCATGATAAAATTTCATTCCAGTTGCAGCTTAAGAGTCACACTTCCTTTGTTCTTTACAATAATGCTGGGTAAATAGCAGGAACTCGGTAAATACTCACCAACTGACTGATGAGTGATTTTTTCAAAAAAATGAAATCTTCTACCATTCTTTGACTTCAAAGGGAAACTATTTTTCTTCAGCTCTATATGGATACCAGATATTCATTAACTGCTTTGCCACATCTCAGCCTTGCACTTGTATGTGCGCACACTATTTTCTTTTATGCCATTTGTTATCTTGTTTTTCTCATTCAACTGTTTATAGGCAAAGAATATAAACTGAGAGTGATAGATTAGCTGTATTCTATCTTACAGCAGTTTTTTTTTTAGCTTTGATGCTTTGCCAAGCACACACACACAGTGATGCATGCAGACACACAAATCCTAAATGAAATGTTGTCTCACATTCTCCTCTTTTAAATATATTTAATTAATTTTAGTTACTTTTGTGGGACGGAGGTGGGGACAGGGCTCAGATATAAAGCAAAATTGAGGAAAATAACCATAAATTGTTTCTTTAGAGTGAGCATCTCTTCCCAAATTATTTGTTCAATGCTATTGACATAAACCTTGTGTTCTAAAGAATCAATGGCATCCTTTTCGCCGTGATGTTGCTTACTTGGCCATGAGCATCTTTAAATAGGTGACCATAAAATTTATTATTCAAACCAGGGCAAGTTTTCAACTCTATTTATAATTTTGTCAACAGCACGGGTAAAACAAGACATACTGACCCTGTCCTCAGAAATCATGAGGAAGAGTGGCTTTTAAATTTCCTGCCACCGTGATGATGTGAGGGATCAGAAAACCTCTTATACTTGACGCAGAAACATTGTCCTGAAGATTGGCTAAGGTAGTGAGGGAAAATGTACAACTAGAAATTGTTAAGCCTATATGATGCTGAACCGAGGAGCAAAATGATGACTGTAAGGCAGAGAGAGGGCAGGGATAGAATTCCTAATCCATCTGAGACTTGATCTCAACAAGCAAAAGTTGAGAATTTTAGAACAAAATTTTACAAGGAATGAATCATTACAGTAGTGATGGACGTTGTTTTTACCATCCTGGTTTCCGTGACCTCTATATATTTGCATGCCCTGGGCTAATTCCTTGATGCCTTGGGTCTCTGTGCTCTTCTCTTCTTTATACTTACAAACTGTAGTCTCAGAAAATCCTCATAGCCTTAAATAAAACACACCTATGCTGATGCTCTCAAATTTACATCTGTAGCCCAAACCCTTCTACTCATTTCTGGATTTGAATATCTAAGTTCCTACTCGACATTTCTAACTGAAAATCTGTGGTCATCTCTACATTTCCAAACCTGAACTCCTGCTCTCCCCCACTCCAAAACCTGTGACTTCTAGTTCTTAATCAATAATAACTTCATCCTATGCTTGCTCAGGCCAAATGCTTTGATGTCATTCTGACTTCTCCCCTCTTTCCACAACCCATCTCTAACTGGTTACTTTAACATTGAAATACAGTTGACCCTTGAACAACAGGAGGCTTAGGGGTGCCAATCCCCAACACAGTCAAAAATTTGCGTATAACTTTTGACTCCACAAAAACTTAACTGCTAATAGCGTACTGTTAACTGGAAGGCTTACTGATAACTTGAGGCTTACCAATAACAAATACGCGTTAGTTGATTAACACATATTTTGTATATTATATGTATTATATACTGTGTTCTTACAATAAAGCAAGTCAGAGAAAAGAAAATGTTATTAAGAAAATCATAAGTAAGAGAAAATATATTTACTATTCATTAAATGAAAGTGTGTCACCGTGAAGGTCTTTATCCTTGTTGTCTACTGAACTTGCCTCCCAAGCAGTGTGAAAATCAGCACTTCTACCCATGCCTCAAACTGCCTACTCTTAGAATAGGAGCCAGAATGTTCCTCTTAAAGCAAAACCCAGAATATGTAATTGCTCTATGCCTAACTTTGCAATGGCTTCCATTGCACCAAGAAGAAAAGCTATAATCCTTACAGGAGCTGGTAAGGTTTTGTATAACGTGGCCTCCTGTGTCCTCTCTGACCTCATCCATTCTCATCTGCAGTCAATTTACTTGAGCCACAAATGCTTCCCACAGATACGCATGTGTGTGCCTTGGGACCTTGGCACTGCTTGTTCTTTCTCCTCTGGAGGCTCTCCTTCCAGATATGCCAGAATTAACTCCTTCACCTTAAGTCTTTGCTTGTATATCTCCTTCTCAATGAGGTCAATTTAACATTGAAGCAGCACTTACCTAGTCCCACTATAATTTTCTTTGGTCCATAACATTTATCATCTTCAAATATACTCTGAATTTGATTTCTTTTAATGTTTATATTATATTCCTCCAACAGGAATAGAAGCTCCATAAGGGCAGAGATCTTTGTCAGTTTTGTTCATAGATAATTCCCAAGTACCTAGGACAGTATCCTCTAGATGCTGAAAAATATTTGCAGAATGAATAAACTAAAAAGCCCAGTGATGTCAAGAAAATGAATTACCTTCTCTGCACCTCAAGTTGCACAAAGAGAAAGGATTAAGTAAAATGGTCTCTATTATGTCAACCAAGTGCAAATGTGTGCATCTTGTGTCTTGTGGGGATCTTGAATCAGAAATAAAAAATATTTAAAAAATGAGATATTAGGATATATTTGGCCATGGCTTGATATTTCATTGTTTTAAAAAATTATTGTTAATACCAATATGTGATAATTATATTTGGTAAATTTTAAGGGCTTATGTGTTTGGAATACTAAAAGAGGTATTTAGAAATAAACTGATATGTGATCTGGGATTTGATGTAAAATATTTCAAAAAGAATAAATGAAAGGAATAAATCAAACAAAATTGGCAATATATTGCTAATTATTGATGAGGGGTGATAGACACATAAGGGTTTATTATACTATTCTCTTTACTTTTGTGTATGTTTGAAATTTTTCATAATAAAACAATTAAAATAGGTGAACTCTAAAATCCCTCCTCAAAAAATCTTTTATTAGAGCTAGAATTTTTTTATAAGTAGATCCTTTATATCACAGATATTAAGAGGCTCATTGAGATCCCCAAGTTCATTCCACAGTGTGACTAAAACATAAAGGAAGATAACATAAATAAAGATCATTCCATGATATAACTAAAACATAAAAGAATATAAAGATGGAGAATCCAGTATAATATCATTTATAAGCTAAATTTTAACTTTTACCTATAAATGATATTAGTTGTTCTAAACTGTGCCTCTATCTAAAGAATTTTAAGCAAATTTGCATTCATTGTGAATAATTAATGCAAGTAAATGGGTAAATTATGTCTGTATATTTAATCATTATACAAATGATAGCCTGTGATTCCATTAGTAGAATGAAACACAAACTTTTTTTCCTAAATAAGTTCTTACTAAATGGATTTAAAAGCAATAGCTATGCAATTTGACTAAGCAACAAACTACCATTTAAACTCTGTATTACTGTATATATCATCAGAAATATAAATAATGAAGGTTGTCAGGAATCTTTTAAAAGAACGGTGGTTATTTATTATTTATCTTCTGTGTGTATGCATATTCATAGATAGGTATAGATATAAGTTGTGTAATGTGGATATGCAAGCAACAAGACACCATTAGATGAATAAGTTCTGAATCATGAGTCATTTTGATGATAAAACATAGAGGAGAAACAGATGAGATAATGGATACAACTTTTTCGAAAATGGTCTTATCCCATAAAGTATAGAAAGGCAGAACATTATAAATAAGACAGAGGAAAAAAATTGAGATTTGGCACAAGGGCAAAATATTCTTATAATCTTTGAAAATCTGGAAGAAATGATAACCAAAAAACTCATAATAATTGAGTAATTTAACCATGATTCCCTGTTTCTTTTTGATGACAAAACATCTTGACATGGAGGATGAAAATTAGATCATAAAAATCATAGAGACAGTTATGAGCTTTTTGTTTTTTATGTTGTCATTTTGGTCTCCTGGCTTCAGACTTTTTTGTTTTTATTTTGTTTATTACTATATTTTATAAACTGTTCCTTTCTCCCACAGTCTCCTGTAAGTTTTTGGAGCTTGATCTGGTCTATTCCCCATCTAAACCACAGTAAAAGGTATCTTCTGGCCTCTGCTTTCATTCTCAAAGATGGATTAAATCTCACATTCTCACCTGAACCCAAACGGAAATGATCACTCTTTAAACATTAATTCTCTCAACAAATACCTTCTGCTTTATAGTCTAAATAACCCTTTCACATTTTGTTACTCAATCAAATTGTACTTAAAATTTATTTTTTTCTTTGTATTTTCTAAAGCAGTATTTTTCAAACTTTTTTTGATACATTGACACATATACAAAACTGCCACACATGCAAGTGACATGCTGCCCTTTGAGTTATGCAGTGCTTAGCCTACAAATGCCTACAACTCAAACAAAAGTTCCCTGAGTCAGTGCTTATACTTACTATTCTCAGGTAAGAATTCCAACCTCACAGAGGATGGCAAGGAGTAAGAAAACTTCCAGGAGATGACTAAGCAAGCATAAGGTTGGCTTGCCACAACTCCATAGTGCTGAAAGTAGACAATGAGATTCGATGGGTTAGAGCATGACTCTTTAAAACTCTCAATCCAGCAAATAGCAGGAAAATCAGCATAGTAGTACCAGTTCCTCTGCTTCAAGTACCATGAGGTGACATAATAGGCCAAAATGGTGACTAAACCCACAGTGGGTTGTGCTGCAGCTGGGGAACCCAGGGCCAAGGGCTCACCACCTTTGAAGCAAACAGCTAACAAGACAGTCTCTCTCCCCTGGGCATAAGCAGTCTCATGGTAGTCATGCTATGATCACTTTCACCAGTTAATTGCCTACATGACTAGCTACAAAAACTGCTCAGTATCAGGAAATGATTATGCCTTACAATTTGTCACACTCAACAAAGACATGTAGGAATGTGTGTTGCTCATTATGGGCTGCACTTCCCAACAAATCTGTAATGCATGACAGAATTGTTTATTTTACTCCACTTTGATAAAATGCTAGTCAACACCAAATCAATTGATTTCATGACTAATAGATATAACTCACAGTTGGAAAATCACTGCCTTACATACCTAGTAAATGCCTTGCAGATTCTGATTCAACAAGCTATTACTAAACACCAAATATTTGCCAGATAATATGTTCCATGCTCAAGAGGCAATGTGTTCTAGTAGAATAATCATGGGCTTTGTAACAACTGTAGTTTAAGTTCTCTTTTTGCTATTTATTTAGTCACTGTTAAGTATTTTGGGTTTTTATTACTTTATTTTGTTCTTGTGAAGCTAAAACATGATACTCTAGGTAAGAAATCTTGTACACGGCCTGGAAGTTGCCAAATATTAGTATTAAATGATCTGCCTACATTAATTTTTTGCAGTGAAAAATTACACTTAAGTTAGGGAAAGAAATATAAGTGGTACTTTAAGAAATCGCAGGAAAATTGAAATTATTGACTGAACTCTTGAACTTAGAAAACACGAATCATGTACACCCACATTTATTCATTTTTTATCACACACACATACACACATACACATATTAAGCACAAGGCAGTTAATGGAATGTAAAATAAACTTGAAGCCCAATGAAGCAAAAACCAAAGAAAACAAAACAAACAAAAATCTGAGATTTGAAAAAAATAAATTTGTGTTTCATTATATCCTATAGCCCACTTTGAAAATTAGTATGATTAATATTACTTACAATTCACTAATAATTTTCTAGTTAAAATCTTTGAAGACAAAGTCAATAAAAATATTATATTTGCTTTTCTGTCTATAAAAAAAGAATCTCATTTGTCTCCTCTACTAATCAAGTACCATGACAACATAAAATAAATATACGATTTGCTTTATAGTGCAAGATTATGATAATACTCGAGTGTACATGAAACTACTGTCCAATGAAACTTCTTTGGTATGGCAAGTTTTTATATGAATATCAACCTGGATGCATCTTACTATAATTTTTATTTTTTATAATGTTTGACTTAACCAGTGCACTATCTTTGTTACCATTTACAAATGACTATGCTAGTTTATTTCTACAGTCTCTGGAAAAACATGAAAGCCTAAATTTTTTTTTAAATAGCTATTTCCTCATATATGCTAGGTACGACATATCTAAAGCATGACAAAAAACACCCTGTCTTTATAGTAAATCTTGGTCAAAAATATTTAGAGCATCCCAGAGTTACACTAGTTGGGGTCACTATGCAACTGAAGTTGAGCAATTAAGTCCTGCTGCTATATCCTGTATGTATATGGTCTTAATTATTAAAAACCCAGAAGTGTAAACCTATAATGTTGATGACTACCTAAAGATAAAGATCATTATTAATATGGTACAGACAAAAAGTTTTATTATTAAAAGGAAACAAGGTGCAACTATATATCCACTTTTAAAACTCATTTTATTCATCTTTATTCAAGAAGCAAAGCTGATGTCAAACAAGGCAAATAATATTGAAGCATATTAAGGAAAAATATGATTTAGCATTTATAGCCATGTTAATGGTATCATACTATAAAATCATAGTATTCCTGCAGGTTGGTCACTTAAAAATAAATCATTTAATGACGAAAGTACATATTTTAGCAATCTGGAATTTCAAATGGAAGAAATATTGATTTGCCACTCCATCTATGTGTCAACTCACATACTTCTTGAGTAAACACTAATATTTCTGAGTAGACATGAAATCATTTTGAACTTATTAAAATGGACAAGGGTGACAATCAATTGATTATATGAAATGCAACCTTTTGAGTCAAACTATGACAATTTATAATTGCCTGCTGTGTGATAAATTGCCAGTGGAAATAGTCACATAACTTACTAGAATCAGAACATACATTAGAAATAATTTAGTTCATATCCCTTGATTAATAGATAAGAAAACTAAAAAATAAGTAAAATGGCAGAAGTCTCCCAGCTATCTATTGGGAAACCTAAGACTCAAATCTAGATAAAGCATTTATTCTACTATACAAATAATTGTTTTATTTATTCATCTGAATATTCTACAAATATTAACTTAGTTTGTATCATGCCTTGTGGTAGGCGCAAGGGATCTAGAGAGACTGATTTAGCAAAGGAGAGAGATAATAATAGGAAGAAGGAGAAAGAGAATAAGAAGAAATTTTTATGGTGGAGTGTGGTAATGGTTGTGCCAACAGTCTTCTCAGGGTCCTAGGATTGTGCCCAGTGCCCTTTGAATGGTATACTTGGCAGAGGTTGCACTTGAGTTGCATTTTGAGTTGAATCCCTTCTTATCTGAACTGTTGCCTCTTAAAAGATATCCCCACTTCCAGTTTGACCTTTCTCCAAATCTGTCCTCCAAATTGCTGCCTGGCAGGTCTTTCTGAAGTCTAAAATCTAATCAAAGCATTTGCCTGCCTGCCTGCCCATATAAGAGCCTTCAATGACTCTCCATCTCTTCAAAATGAAGTTCAAATTCATTATCTTATTATGAGATTTTTCATGATCTGGCTTCAGTCAATTACTCCAGCCTTACTTACTTCTGCTCTTCCAGAAACATTCTTTGATTCAGAAGCATAGAACTACTTACTGTTACCTCTGGGCCTGGGTAGAATTTGAGAGAATTGTAGCCTGAAGGCCACCATTAACTCAGTGAAGTTGGACGTAATCTTTTAAAATAAAAGAAAAAGTGATGATATAGGAGGACTTTGGGAGAAATCAAAATTGACAATAGTGACCAACATGATGGAGAGAGGGGATGTCCTAGACAGTCAATTAGTGGTAAGGCAAAGTTTGGGTTAAGAGTTCTTTCATTCCCCTAATTCTTTATGTGTAAATTGACAGCTAAGTTAGTTGAAAAATATGTTTTGAATATCGCCTTATAAACTGCCCACCTATTTGAAAATTAAACACTATTGAATCTTAAAGACAGTTATTTTTTTTCTTTAGAACATTTGATATATTTTCCTATCCATGTTATGCCATTTCATTTTGAAAACGTAAGTCCCTACAATTAAAAATGTGCCTGAAGTAAAAGATATTTACATGTCCAACATATCTAAATAGCTTGAGAAACTACACAAAACATTAGCACATTTCTGAAGACTCTTATCTTCCCCTTATTTTCTAAAGGATGAGAGGAGGAGTTCTCCAAATTGAATATAGGAGTAAAATAGAATAACCAGATTATAATTTTGAATAATGCTGAATACTTTCTGATATAGAACCTGTAAAATTTGGCTTCATTACTAAAGTGAGAATGCTACTCTGGGTTGCAAAAGGGAATTGGGAACTGATTATGGCTATGTGAAAATGGTAAATGTCAGATCGCAGTTTAATTGTGGTGGAAATATGTGGTAGATCATTCTGAGTATTAAACAGCTGTGTAAATATTGGAAGAGCAGAAAATCTAACATAACAAATACTTAGATGTTCTGAGGATCTTGCTTTTAGAAAAGTCCTGAATTAAAATCCTATGTAGGAAAAATAAAGGTTAAGATACAGTGTATAAATCAGGGTTTCTTCACCCTGACTGCATATTGGAATCACTTAGGGAGCTTTTAAATTAAACCCATGTCTGGTCCCACTGCCAGATATTCTGCATCAATTGCTCTGGGGTAATGCCTAGGCATTAGTATTGCTTTTTATTTAAATAAGGTCCAAATCTGATTCTGCTGTGCAACCTGGATTGAGAACCACTAATCAACATAGATGAGCATAAGGTTCATATATTTCAGTTATAAAAAATAAGGTAGAAAAGTTATTCAATCTTACTAGAATTTTTCCTTGCACAGCCATCATGCAATGATGCAATTAACAAAAATTAAGTTGCTTACCTGCAATTTTATGATGAAACTGACTAAACAAATCTTCCAAAGATAAATGAAATAAAGGCAAAACCAGATAGAAGTGTATTTCACTGTCTTTTTGTGAATTCACATCTACGTGACTAAAACTGTTAATGCTCAGTAGAACAAGTCATCTTGACAGTGCATTTTTATATACCCTGTGAAGGTCCCATAAATAAAACATGGCTAAAATCATGTAGGAGGGACATTTATCTCGAAAACTCAAAATCCCTAAAGCAAGGGATTATATATTGTATATATTATAGTCATCATGCCAAAAAAGTGATGTACATACAAACACACACACACATACATATGACATACTTTGCCAGCTATCTGAACTATAAAATATGCATTATAAAAGCTGCACATGTGTAGACATTCATCAAACAAATATGAGCACAAGCAAAGGAATGTTATTGTCTTAATCCCTTTTTAGTGTAGCTGTATTACCCACCATTTCAGCTGGTACAAGAAGACTAGACCTATTTCCAATATAGAGTTTGCCTGTTAAGGGTTCAGTTTTTCCACCATTAAGGATATATAAAAGAATGGGCCAGGCAAACACAAAATAGCACTCTTTGTGGGGCCACAAGCCTTAGTTCAAATCTTATTTCTGCCTAACTTCTATGAGCCTTGGCAATTTCATCAATAAAAGCGTGATACTTTTATCTGCATCAAAGGATTCTCCTAAGGAGTAAAAACTGTTAAGCACCATGGAGGCAAAGTGTTTCAACTGTTTTGTTCTCTCATCTCAAGCCTCTAGGACAACTCTTGGTACCTAATATGCAGTAAATATTTGTTCAGTGAATAAGTGAAACATTAGTGCATACAATTGACTACTTTGCACTTAGCAGTCATTCAAAAAATGGTAGTTAATATTACTGCTCTTTTATTTCAAAATATGTTTGCCTAATTTGAGTCATCAAAAACTCTAGATGTGATACTAAGGCAGTGGAAGTGCTGTCCTCAAAAAAGATTATCTATCTCTGTCTTGGACGGATATCTGAAACCTGATTATGTGGTGCTGAGATAAGAACCAAAAAATTCTCAGGGGTAAAAGGATTTTGCCCTGAATGAGAGGAAGCCCTGAGGAAGATGGTTTTGCACAATCCTTGGTAATCATATGGAGGGTTGGCATCCTTTAAACTGTAGCAGTTTTAGACCTAGACTGAAAATCCATCATATATGTCATGCACCAAACCTCTTCCCAAACAAGAATCAGATTGTTTCCTTTGGTTTCTGGTCACAGAACAGATAAAGCCATCCCTCCATTTACCCAAATTAGAAACCCTAATATCCTCCTTGACACTTCTCATTCTCAAGCTGAATTGCTCTCCACCAAGTTTGTTTATTCTCCCTGTCTATACTCAGACACCTGCCCAAACCTACTCGATGTAATCTTTTTTACATGTTATAGCCAGAATGATCTTTCTTAAAGGCAAATTTGATGAGCATGCTGCAGTTAAAAAACTAGTATTAAATAGTTTCCCTCTGCCCTTGAGGTCATGTTAGCATTCTTTAAATGGCTTACAAGGCTTTTCATCATTTGGCCCCTGTGAACTCTATAGGAAGAAAAATATGCATGTATGCACATATACACACGTTTGTCTTTTTTCATTTCTATCTACCTGAAATTTAGTATTTGCTTCAAGTATAAATACTGGTCATAAACAGAGATTGTGACTTTGTAACTAATGGAATTCACAAACATTTTATCATTATATTACAGTTGTAGTTTTCTCAAATATTATTTGCATTCATTTTTACTCTAAAATTAGGTCTGCCACTAGCTCTTGTCATAGAAGTGTTAATAAATAGCTACATATATTACTATGTTGCAAATTTGTTTCATTATGTTTTGATCACTGTCTTTCAATATAACTGATTTTCTTCATAATCCAATATAGTTTTATTTTATGCGTATAAAAACATTCCAAGAAAGGGCCCATAATCACCAAAGTGCCAAAAGGGTTTATTTCTCTTTCTGTCTCTCTCTCTCTCACACACTGACACACACACTGTTAAGAACCCCTGAATTATACTGTAATAACCCGCATATTATTATTTGTTTGTTTTCCCTATAAGATATAAACACCAGTAGGACAGGCCTTGCTTCAAAATGGTAACCTCCCAGGTTGATTCAATAGGGACTCAATTAATATGTGTTGAATTAAATTGAATTAAAATAAAGCCCTGAGATACAGCCATAATTTTAGATGGTGGTTTTAAGAACATTTTAGCACTTAGTAGGGTGATGCTCTTTAAATTGAAACCATATTGTCAGGATTAACGTTTCAAAAGTCACTAAATTTAAATTTTAGAGATTTACTTTCTGATTACTGGCTCCAAGTACTCATTTTAGTTTATGCGTGCAAGCATTCAGAATGACTATGTGCCGGAAGGGTAAAAAAAATACGACAACTTTGCCCTGGCCCTCAAAATCGCACAGCTCAAGATCTAATTCTCCAAACATAGATAAAATTTTGCTTGTGTATTAAGTTGCATTTGGTTATATAACTTTTATTCAGATAAGAATAAGGAAGAATCTTGTTCCTCTCTTACTTTCCATTTCTTTAAAATAATAGTAATCATCATCATCTCAGGCAATAGCATCTCCAATGGGATAAAATTTTGCTTGTCACATAAAAAAATACATTTGAATATATAGTCACATCATGTTTACTTTCACTTTTTTATAACTTTTCGAAAAGCATTATTCCACCATGACATTTACTGAGCTTAGTCATGGAACAAATGTGAGCCGTTAGGGAACTTTTAATTAAATGTCTTTATTTTATTTTTTATGTATAACTAAAGAGCATTTTTTTAGTCTACTGTAAATACAAGCTAATATCATTTGCTAAACGACATAAAAGTGATTGAATATTAATGTTAAAACCTTTCATGAGCAGATGAGAGACTCCTACATGATTTATTTTAATAAAAATAATAATAATTGCACATGGCCTCATACGGAAAATCAGAATGGTGTGATGGTTGACTGCACAACCAAAATCAGTCTATCTCCTTTGCGGTTACTCAAATGCAGTGACTTCGGCACCCAGTATGCACAGGGTTGTACATTCTTTCTGTTGTGCATTCTTAGTGTTGTGCTCCTCTATAATGGAGTGATGGATTTTTTCATGCATATTTTCTTTAAAACATTCACTTAATTTTTTTTTTTTTTTTTTTGAGACAGAGTCTCACTCTCTTGCCTGGAGCGAGTGCCGTGGCGTCAGCCTAGCTCACAGCAACCTCAAACTCCTGGGCTCCAGCAATCCTACTGTCTCAGCCTCCCAAGTAGCTGGGACT
>CAUYSK010106477.1:0-18394 GCA_963575035.1 Avahi laniger
CCAGAGCACCAACGCAGTGGCCTCCCCTATGAACCAGGACCCCGCCCTGGGGTAAGAGTGAAGCTTTTATAATTTTTTTGCACATGACACACCGGTGGCACACGACACGCTGGGCTCACCATCCTTCCTCCCCCCTTAGTCCATTGGTGCTTTTGAAAGTGGCGGATTGTTTTGACTCCTGATTGGTTGGCTCCAAGCCTCGAGATTTTCAATTTTCGTGCCGGCGCCAGTTTTGGTCTGCATTTCGGTTTCGGGGAAACTGAAACTTAGCCCTACTCTAGGAAGTTCAGCCTGTCATGGAGTTACTCCTGCCCTGTTTTTCATTCTGATTAACTATATTTGACTAACAACTAAAAGCAAGCGCGGTTATAGAAGCAAACGGCATTAGTTAGAATCAAAGAGAACACATTTTTCTAATCTAAAACAGTTTCTGTTCCACACAAAACAAAGTACATTCTCCTATTATCAATTCCTGCCTTTCAATAGAGCCTTTTATAATTTCGGTCACTAAAAGAGAATATTTAGATTTGTCAACTGAACCGCATTTCAGAATCTGGCCAGGTTTAAAGATTACAAATTTTTCACATAAGCCACAAAGATTCACTTCCTCTTTTCAGAGAGAAACTGTTTTCCTCCCAACCAAAATTTTGAATAAGAGAAAAGATTGAAAAACTCTCAAGAGTAATTCTGAACAAAACCTTAACCTCAGAGAAAAGTGAAAATCCCAAATTCATGATTATAACTATCTCTAGGTTGGGCATGGTGGCTCATGCCTGTAACTCTAGCACTTTAGGAGGCCAAGGCAGGAGGATTGCTTGAGGCCAGGAGTTTGAGACCAGCCAAAGTAAGAGTGAGACTTCTGTCTGTATTAAAAAAAATAAAGAAGAAGAAGAACTATCTCTAGAGAATAACAAATGAAACTCCTACCTTACAGCAAAGCTTCAATTTCAACTCTGTCAAGTTAGGAATATATGTAGCTCGAATAAACTGTGAGTCCTCAGTCAAGCCTGGGAGGACTCAGACTGAGAGGGCCTAAGCAGAGATCGCTGTTGACTCCAGTGAGGTTGGGTGATGAAGGGATGGGGATCACTGGAGGTCCACTTCAGCTCCCTTCATGGTTTCTGGAATGTCAACCTTAAATAACGAGATTCAGGAAATGTGATTGGGCTCAGTGTGGTGGCTCAAACCTATAATCCCAGCACTTTGGGAGGCAAAGGTGGGAGGATCACTTGAGGCCAGGAGTTTGAGACCAGCCTGGACAACACTGCAAGACCCTGTCTCTACAAATAATTGAAAAGTAAGGTGTGGTGGTGTGTATCTATAGTCCTAGTTACTAGGAAAGCTGAGGTAGGAGGATCACTTGAGCCCAGGAGTTCAAGGCTACAGTGAGCTATGATCATACCACTGCACTCCAGCCTGGGTGACAGAGCGCAACCCTGTCTCTAAATAATAAAAAAAAAATGTATATATATATATATATATATATATGTATTATGATTAAGTATGGAGTTTTTTCATATGCAAAGCTTGAGGCTGGCTACCCAGGAAAGCACAGACTCCAAATGAATAGAGTCAGCGTTTTCAAAAGTGAAGTTAAAGTTTCAATTTCATAGGCACAGATGGAGAACTTCCAGCAGTCTTACCAACATTTTCCATACAAGAGCATGTGCATACACCACAGCAATTCGATTGGTTGCAGATTGCTGTATTTTAGGGAAGATTACTTTATTACTTCGTGAGGGGAGCAATGATCTGAGGGGGCTTGTCTCTGGCACCACCTGGTTTTCTTAATTACTTACAGGAAAAAAAAGGCAGAAGTTTCACCTGTATGCCACACTCCTCTGAAGGCTCAGGATAATTTAAAGTTTCAATAGCTTTAACTTTGAAGTATTTGAGTCTGAATTATTTAATTTCACACACCCATTCAACTTTCTTCTTCCATGTAAGCTGATGTCCCAAATTCAGTCTTAAATACATATCCCCTGACCTTGTTTCCATGTTCAGACTTGCAGTTTCCATGAATGGAAGGACATAGGTTCTGGTCCTAGCCTTCTGATTGTCCCATCAAAGACTACTAATTATGATATTAATAGGTACTATAAAACTCTTACTAGAGCAGGAACAAATAGCAAAATGTGAATAGTCCTAGGTTTGCAGGTGCAGGGAGTAGAGGGTCTATTGCTGGTTGAAAAATGAAATAAGTAGCTGGGCATGGCGGCTCAGGACTGTAATTCTAACACTCCGGGAGACCGAGGCAGGAGGATCTCTCGAGGTCAGCAGTTTGAGGTTGCAGTGAGCTATGATGACTCTACTGCACTCTAGCCCAGGTGAGAGCTCGAGATTCTGTCTCAAAAAAAAAAGAAAAAAGAAAAACAAAATAACTAGTCTCTGTGCAAGTTATGGCCCAACGTAATGATGATAGCAGCTAACATTTATTAGGCATTTAACTCAAAAATTATTTTTCTGACACTTAAAAAACTTCAGTATTTACTGAGTGCTTACCATATTCTAAGCAAAGCCACTCTGTGAATTGGGCATTGAATTGTAAGAATCATTTTTCAGATGAGGTAACTAAGACACGGAGAGGCTAAGTAACTTGCCTATGGTTACACAGCCAGTCAGTAGTAGAGCTGAAGTAGGAGACCAAGTCTGTCCGACATAGATAACATATCCATCTCTCAATTTGATACAGCCTACTGATGAGCTTTGCCTAAAAGAGCAACTTTTTTCCCCATCACTTACACCAAATAAATTCTGAATATTTGAGGACTAGCATTACCCTTTGCTACTTTACAGCAAGTGTTACAGCGGGTGGTTCCGAGGACAAACCTAGCGGCACACAGAGAGTCGGAGAATAAAGGTTTATTCCCCGACAGGCTCAGAGGGGTCTCACTACCAAATTCTGAGCCCCGTCTACCTGATTTTTCCCACTTTTATTAAGTTGGGGTGGTCCCAGGGGTGGGGTCTCAGGTGGCTGATGCTCCCGATAACAGGCTAGTTGAGTGCCAGGTAATAGGTTAGTATTATGCTGATGAGTGTCTTCCGTGAGCAGTGGGGGTCTCAGGTGGCTGATGCCCAGGTAATAGATGGGGGATTTCCGTATCACTTAAATATGCAAACCCCTGGGGTCAGTGAAGACTCTCAGCCAGAAAAGAGTCTAGCAATACATACAGAGAAAGTGATTAGAATTATGTAAGAAAATTTCTGATAAATACTATTTCCCTTATTATTATTTAATGATAAAAGCATATGCAAGAAACCAAAATATTTCAGCCCAAAATATATTTCCTTGACATATTTTAAGATGACTATTCAGAGGGCTGGAAATACAAGAACAGCTGAAAAGCTGTCTTCTGTGGGGAAGATTTGCCTCTGTTGAGAAAATCTGCATTGATGCAGCCAAGCTTTTTCTAAGGGACTTCCCTTGTCCATACCTAGGAGAGATTAACTGAGAATCTGACACCCTGAAAGGTCTGAAAGAAACCTTTACCTTCTCTTCTCTTTGAGGACTGCCACCTGTGAGGTTCATCTACATAACAAGACCACCTTTGCTAGCCAGGCCTCCTCTTCTCCCCTCCCATAACCTGTTTGGCCACAGTCCAAGCTGCCATTCTTTCTGTAACCTCAAGATGGTATATAAGCTTCTGTTCCCCATTGGGGGATTGTGGTAATCACCCTGTGGTTCTTGCTCATGCACTTTAATAAATTTGCATGCCTTTTCTCCTATTAACCTGCCTTTTGTCAGTTGATTTCTGGTGAAACATGGCCCCTATGCATATTAATAATCAATTAGTTATTTTAAATATTAAATTCATTTATATGTCAAATGTCTTATTGTTTTGGGCAATTAATGTCTGTTTAAAATGAGGTTCCCAACTGCTACCCTGGCAGGTTCATTTCTAAGAAAGAAGCCCAGAATGATGTTCTGGTATATTCCCGTCTTCCCTTTCCCTTTATACTCACTTCTCCACATTACCCTCTCATCTGAACTTGGAATAAATCAAAATTTATCTAAATTCTAAGATCAAGTAGCACTAGAAAAAGTGATTTTTCCAAGTGTGAAGACCTGATATCTATCTTTTGACCTGTGGTAGCACATCCAGTCTAAGACAGACTCCTTCCATGATTTATTCATGCAATTTAAATATTCATGGGAATTGCCATTACTGAGAAGTTAAGAGTTCCTGCTATTTTTTTTTTATCCAAAAACATTCCATGCTGGAACATTTAATCAGGAGGAGATTTTCACTATAGAAGAACACTCAGTGATAGATTTTAGATGATGTCATTTGTTTAGTAGCATGAATCAGCACAAGAATCAGTTTGGACACTGTACAGAGAACAAGAAAAGGAGCTGTTTTTCCCTGTGTAGGAACACTGTGCCGACAGGACCACCATCTTCTCGTGACTGATAGCTGATGGTGAACAACAGTTCAAATTTGACTTTGGCGTAGTTTCTAAGCAAGTCTTTCCTTGCGCTAAAAGCAAATGCACTCTGTGTCTCTCACTGCCCTCTATTGGCTGGAACGAGAGGTGCTGGCTCGGGTGGAATTGCTTAATCGTAACCTAACATCTTTTTCGAGTAGTAGATGTGCAAGACACTTTGCTGCACACAGGTTACCCTCAGTATACCCAGCATAGTTTGGCCTTAAGTATCTCACGCATTTAATCCCCATTTTTGCAGATGTAAGATTAATTGGCATCCACCATACAGTGTTGTGGTGTATGAAGACTATGGACTTTGTGGAGAATCTTGTCACTCTCTGACCTTGGGCAAGTGATAAAATTTCCCTAACTCTTCCCTAATCCAGCTTCCCTGGGTCATTGCAGAAAGGAATGAAATTGTATTTATAAAGCACAGTTTCTAGAAGAGACATGGCACTTGATATATATAGATCTTCCTCCCTGCTCTCACTCATGTTCCATCTTGCACCCCCGCAAATATTTCTAGGGGTGAATCCATAGCAAAACACTTCAGATGCATTATTTCATCTCACAACAACGTCCTGTCCTCACAGATAAGTAGAAGCTAAACTCCACACAAATTTGATTCCAAATTTTGTTCGTTCACATCACACTATTTCTCCTTTGTAGCATTAGGAAGTGTGATATTCTTCTACCACCATCATTATTTCTTCTGCCTAACACTCTTTTGTACTCTCCTAGGTGCAATGAACTGATTGTTTTTGTCTCTGCCAAAATTCATATGTTGAAATCCTCACCTTCAGTGTGATGGTCTTAGGGGATGGAGCTTTTGGGAGGTAATTATAGGGTGAAGCCCTCATGAATGGGATTAGTTCCCTTATAAAAGGGACCGCAAAGAGCTCTTTCCCCTTATTTCTACCACGTGAGGACACAGAGAGAAGATGACTATCTATGAACCAGGAAGCAGGCCCTCACTAGACACCAAATGAGTCTTCTGGCACCTTGATCTTGGACTTCTTAGCTCCCAGGACTATAAGAAATAAATGTTTGCTGTTTAAACCACCCAGTCTATGGTATTCTGTTACAGCAGTCCAAAAGGATTAAGACACCAGGTTAAAAAAAATTTTGGTAATGGCTCATCTTTCACAGTTGGATGCCACTAAATATTGTTTAACATTGATAAAACTAGAAATACAGGAGGTTATATAGAGATAACAATTAGGGAAATAAAGACAGAAATAGTTAAAAGTGGTTACCTAACAGAAGTGGGGCTGGAAATGGGGCGGAGAGGAAGACAGGAGTCTTCTATTTTGATTTTAGATTCTCCAGTATTGTTTAATTTTATTACATGTGCACATATTAATTTTATAATTATCTTTTTTAAATTTCTCTTCTTTTCGAGGAAGACGTGGTCGCAGGTGCAGTGGAGACGTGGTGTGCCGGCTTCTGCTCCAGACTCACCACTGTGAGTTCCTTGCCAAGGAACAAGTCGGTCAGGAAGCCACGCTACAGTCATGGCTTTTAAAGATACCAGAAAAACACCCGTGGAGCCAGAGGTGGCGATTCGCCAAATTAGGATTACCCTAACCAGCCACAACGAGAAATCCCTGGAAAAAGTGTGTGTTGACTTGATCAGAGGCACAAAGGAAAAGAATCTCAAATTGAAAGGACGAGTTCGGATGCTTACCAAGACTTCGAGAATCGCTATAAGAAAAACTCCTTGTGGTGAAGGTTCTAAGACTTGGGATCACTTCCAGATGAGAATTCACAAGCGACTCATTGACTCCCACAGTCCTTCTGAGATTTTTTTTTTTTTTGAGACAGAGTCTCGCTCTGTTGCCCGGGCTAGAGTGAGTGCCGTGGGTCAGCCTAGCTCACAGCAACCTCAAACTCCTGGGCTCAAGCGATCCTCCTGCCTCAGCCTCCCGAGTAGCTGGGACTACAGGCATGCACCACCATGCCCGGCTAATTTTTATACATATATATATATTTAGTTGTCCAGATCATTTCTTTCTATTTTTTAGTAGAGAAGGGGGTCTCGCTCTTGCTCAGGCCAATCTCGAACTCCTGACCTTGAGCGATCCACCCGCCTCAGCCTCCCAGAGTGCTAGGATTACAGGCGTGAGCCACCGCGCCCGGCCCCTTCTCAGACTTTAAGCAGATTACTGCCATCGGTATTGATCCAGGGGTTGAGGTTGAAGTCACCATTGCAGATGCTTTAGTTAACTGTTTTCATAAATTGATTACCAGTTGTAAAAATAAAATGAAAGAATAAAATTTCAAGTCTTTCATAAATAATGTAGTTCAGAGATACTTGAGGCCTAATTTCTGTGCCTGGGGAATGGTAAGGTGTTATGGTAGGTGTGTTAGCTGAGGTGGACTATCTGCTGTAAGAAATTAACCCCACAATGTATCATGGCCCAAACACCGTAGAATTTTATTTCTCGCTGTCAGAACGAGGCAGTTCCAGGGGGGTGACATAGGGCTGGAGAACTGGGAGGAGGGAGAGGGAGGATGCTCTGTTCCACACAGTCATTCAAAGACCCAGGCTGGCAGAGGCTCTGCCATCTTCAGCATGTGGTTACGAAGGTCACTTGGGAATTAATACCCAGCCAGCTAAAGGGGAAAGAACGTGGAGAAGTGTGCATAGGAGGATTGTTATGGAACAGGCCTGCTAGCGCTGCACAGAACTTCTGCTCATATTGCATTGATTGGAACTCAGTCATTGGCCACACCGAACTGCAAAGGAGGCTGAGAAACATGGACCAGCTGAATATCCCGAAAGAAGAGAACATGGATTTTTAGTTAGCAGTGAGCAGTTCTGTCACAGAGGGTTACAGTAGATCCTTTTAGTGTCCCTGCTTTGGAGGACTCACCGGTCTAATCATGCTAGGATAAAATCCTCACTCCAAAGATAGGATGTAAAAGGTGGTGTCTGGCACATCCCCTGAGTCCACCTCTGATATTAGCTGAAGTCAAACAGTTCCCAAGCTCACTGCCAGTGCCCCACACTGAGTGGCCCTGTCACTCTCCCTTATTCTGCTCTGGGTTTTTCTGAAGCCACAAGAGCTCCCTCAGCCCATGTGCAGGACAGCCCAAAGGACAGAGGAAATTAACACCTTGGGGACAGACCTCAACTGGAGGTGAAATGGATAAGGCAGGTAAGAGCAGTTCCATCACAGCTTTATTCATATTAGCCAAAGTGGATCAACCCAATGCCCATCAACAGAAGAACAGTTAAATTAATTGTGGCATATTCATAAGATGGAATACTACACAGGAATTAAATAGAACAATCTACTGAAAAAGCAACAACACGGATGAATCTCATAGATATTAAGTTGAACGGAAGAGGCCAAATTTAAAAGAATATACTATTAACATGAATCATTGTTTCGTTCAAAAAGAAAAGAATACATACCATATGATTTCCATTATACAAAGTTCGAGAATGGGCAAAACTAATCCATGATGATAGAAGTTAGTTAGAATAATGATTACCTCCCCATGGGGTTCAAGTACAGACTGAGAAGCAAAAGGGAGCCTTTCAAGGTGATGGGAATTTTCTATGTCTTGATCTGTGTGGTGATGACACGAGTGTGTACATATGCAATAATTCATCGAGCTATACACTCAGGATTGCTGCTTTGGGTACATGTGTATTATCCTTCTATAAAAGCTTAAAAAATATTGGGCGTTCTATTTGCAAGAACTGTTGGGTAAGCAATGAACAATGTCTGCCATATCCACTCCAGGGGGCCTGAGAACCGAAGATCCTGATCTCCCTACACCACCTTGTGTGCGTTCTCCACTGACCCTGTGAAGAAGGGCATGAGGTGCACTCTCTAAAGACATCCACCTGTGAGCTGGAGGTGGAGTCCTCAGAGTTCAGAATTCTAGTCAAATACTCCTCTGATTGTCACTTGAATTGGCATGGTGGTGCGTAAAAGGAACATGGAAGGGTCAGACAGATCTCCTCAAATTTGCATAAAATTCAATTTCATGAGCATTGTGGGAGGCCTGGGATTTTACTGCTGGAGCCAATGATGAGGGTAGATCTGGAAATATAATTATCTATGGTGAGCACAAACAAGCACAGCTCTCAGCCGACACTGGAAGGCCTCTTTTTCATCCTGCTATCACCATCCTAAGATTACATTGCAATGTGCAGTTCCTAAGGTCTTCACTGGTTGCCACCCAGACATATCTCCTCATGCATTTTATTTCGCTAGAAGGCTTAATTTAAATAAAGCAGCAGGTGAAGACTTTCTGTTATCAAAATTATTCAAAGCTTCCTCTAAATGACTTCCTCCAAAATACAGACCCATATGCTTGTTAAACACTCCATTTAAACATTATGTCTATTTCTCCCTTAAAATATGTCAGATTGAAGATTTCTGGGTCAGTATTTTATGTAAGATTCAATAGAATTGCAAGTTCAAATACTCCACTGTTACATAAGGGAAAAATTATCAAGAATAATTTGCCTCACATTCTTCTTGGAATTCAATGGGCATAACTTTAAATAAATGAATTATAGGGCTGGTTTTTCCCGTTTGTTTTTAACTTACTTCTCCTCTGTCTTTAACCTGGACAAGAATGACTCTAGGTTAAGCTGCCTGAGCATAGTATTAACTTCTAATTATTGGTTCTTATACAAAAGCTGCATCTTAACATCTTAGCACGAGGCACTATCTGCATTCTTACGAATCTGTCTCCTGGTAAACCAGATAACTATATTGAGGGGCCCGAAGCAGGACTGTGTTCTTACCTGTCTCCCACATTTTCTTTTCCTGCCTTTTTTTTTTTTTTTTTTTTTTGAGACAGAGTCTCACTCTTTTGCCTGGGCTAGAGTGAGTGCCGTGGCGTCAGCCTAGCTCACAGCAACCTCAAACTCCTGGGCTCAAGCGATCCTTCTGTCTCAGCCTCCCGAGTAGCTGGGACTACAGGTATGCGCCACCATGTCCGGCTAATTTTTTCTATATATTTTTAGTTGTCTGATTAATTTCTTTTTATTTTTTTTTTAGTAGAGACGGGGTCTCGCTCTTGCTCAGGCTGGTTTCGAACTCCTGAGCTCAAACAATCCACCCTCCTCGGCCTCGCAGAGAGCTAGGATTACAGGCATGAGCTGCCCGGCCTGTTTTGGCCTTTCGATAACCTTGAAAGGTGGAGTGCCAGGAGTAAAGTGAGAATGGGAAAATGGAAGTGGTTTTTTTTTTCTTTTTTTTTTTTAAACTCATTTTTGTCTTATAGTTCCGGATAAAGAAAATAGTCAAAATACAAATGAACTATTTAGTTATGGGTTTAAGTCTTCTGACTTCTGTGTAACTTAGAGAAACTAGGGGCAGACTAGATTAATTTGGTAGGGAACATGAGTAAATTTATGTAAGGAAGAATTATGAAAGGGCCCTCATTGCTTTGAGTGGATGATAAATTGAATGCTTACTGTGTTGTGTATTTCATTTAGGCCTTGCCAGGTTCTAGATTGCAGTGATGAACCTAGTAGATGTAGTCTGTGGCTTCATGGAATTTATGGGGACAGTAATTATACAGATAAACATGTCTATTGTTAAAATTATGGTAAGGGCTGAGAAATAAAAGGGTGATTATTATGAGACAGTAGGTGTTCTGGAAATCTCCTCCAAAGGAAGTGGCATTTAAAGCTTAAGACATTAAGGAGGAGCCAGCCATGTGAAGTGTATGGGCAAGGGAAACACTTTTGGGTAGAGGGAATTGTGTTATTACCTTGAAATGACAAAGAGCTTGGATTGTGCAGGAATTATTAATATAACGGCTTTGTGGCTGGAACCTCGAAAGTCTGGCTGAGACTATAGCTAGGAGATCCAGTTGGAAAGGAGGGTGAAGGGCCAGGCCTTGCAGAGCTTTCCTGTTGGGAGACCGTGTTTAAGAGTTTGGATTTTAATTCTGAGTGCAGTGGGAAGCTATTTTAAGGGGCAGAATGAAATGTAAAATCTGCAAGAGGTTCTGTCTTCCTTTCTTAACACTTTCCTCCCGTGTAGAATCGAGGACTGCTTTGGAATATTTTAACTTATATGTGTAAGTATTTGCTGGGCAACTGTTTTTGGGGTTTTCTCTGATCAGTTCTGTTCACCATATGCCTACTTTTACTGTGTAATTATAGAACATCTATGGCCTTTTAATGGATTTTATCTTGTCCATCCCATCCCCTAATTTAATAGATAAACCAAGACCCACATTTTAAAGATTCTGTTTTGTTAGTTTTGGGAAAACCGTATCTATTTTTAGGGAGTAATTTTCTTACCAAAAAAAGGAGCTTCAATTCTTAACCCCTCATTTGGAAAGGTTCCTAAGCCTCCTAAGGGTGGCACTTCTCCTTCTGAAAGTCCGCATAGCCTTATTTTCTGCATAGGAACTTAGACCTTATTTTCAAAGTGACTTTCACACATTTAGTAAGGTAGGCATTCTAATAGGTATGATATTTAATTTTGTTGACATTATAGCTTTTTCCTTAAATGGTAGTTTGGCCATAGAAAAATATTTTAGTGGTTGTACTGAATTTTAATTGGCTTAAGAGCACATTAGAGTACATATATAATATTAAATGAGACCTTCATTTTTATTAGTAATAATGGCTTGGTAATTGTCTTAGAAAGATGAAGGATGGGGTTTTTGGAAGGAAAAACAGTACCCTCATTGTGTTGTTTTTGGAAGGAAAAACAGTACCCTCATTGTGTTTTATAAGGTTTTATTTTTTTTTCTTTAAATCTGTGTTTTTCATTTACCAAGAAAGTGCTTTGAAGACATTTCCTACAGAGTGGAATGTTTTTAGACATTGCTACATTGTCAAGTATTAGACTCTTTCAGGACCTAGGGTAGCAGATATGTTTTGCCAAAAATGAATAGATCTAAAATCCAAATTAAAATTGTTTGGGTATTGGCTAGGAGCTTTAAGACAGGATTTTTTTTTTTTACACCTATCTCTTAAGAATAGAATTGGAAAATAATCTTAAGTTCTGATAAGATGATGTCCATCAAACATAAGCAGCTCTCGGAATGTAATATTTGAAGAGAGTTGTACCAAAGGAAAATCACTGCACTATCTTTTAAACTCTGGAATTGGGTAAAATCCTGACTAGAGAGGAAATACTAGATGCTGGCATTCTGGTTACTTTAGATCTGAATTTTAAGAACTTGGCCCCATAGGATAATAACCTTCCCAAGATGACATCTGTGATATTAAACATAGACTAGAGAATTATCATGTAATTACATTAGTAACTGTGTCTTAAAAGATCAGAATGGTTGAGGTGTGGGGGACTTTGATCCATATTTTTATTCAGTTAGACACAAATGGTCAGTAATACTGCCTTAGTTGATTTGATGATTTACGGAAAAACCTGATACCCTTTAAATTACCCTTTAATTTAAAATGATCATTATTGAGTCAAGTGTTTTTAATAGGGCCCATGAATGGACTTTAGGGAGTCCATGAAATTATGTATTTTTTAATTTATGGGTTTTTTTTATTTGAAGGGATTATTCATAAGCTTTATCAAATCTTCAAAGGTGACAAAGAATCAAATTTAAGACTCACAGTTCTGTATGATGTGCATGCTTTTTTTCCCCCTCATAATCTCCAAATTATATGCATGTAAAATATATTTTCTGTCATCTCATTCTGTTTTTTTCCTCTCAAATGTTATTGCAGTGATTTTTATTCTTTCTACTTTGAATTATTCCATCCCTACACTAGTACCTCGTCACATTTCATATTTAATTTTTGGTAAGAATTTGTCAGTTGTATCCATTTCTTCTCAAGGGAGAGGTGACTGTTGGGCAAGTTCATTCCTTTTTTTTTTTTTTTTTAAGATAAACTTGATTGAGATATAATTTACAATAAAATGCACAAATTTAAAAGCCTGCTTTGATGTGCTGTGATAAATGTACACACCCTTGTGGCCAGACCATTTTCATCACTTCAGAAAGTTCTCTCTTGGCTTTATAGTCATCTCTCTGCCCCAGATAACCACTGATCTTTCTATCAGTATAGATTTATATTGCCTATTCTAGAACTTCATATAAATGAAAGCATCGCAGCCTATTTTTGTGTATCTGGATTCTTTTGCTCAAGATAATGTCTTGAGATTAATCCTGTTGCTTGTATCAGTAATTTGTTTCTTTTTATTGCTGAGTAGTATATTGTATGATTGATTGTACTACAATTTGTTGTATCCGTTCACCTTGGATGGGCATTTGGATTGTTTTGAGTCTTGGGCTATTAGGAATAAAGTTGCTGTGAATATTCTTGAATAAGTCTTTTCATGAACATTTTTCCCTTTTGGGTAAATACTAGATAAATTTGTTAGGTTATAGGATAAGCATATGTTTAACTGTGTAAGAAACTGTTAAATTGTTTTCCAAAGTAGCTGTACCGTTTTATACACCCGTCAGCAATGTATGAGGTTCCAGTTGTTACACATCATTGCTAGGTAAGGTCAGTCTTTTTAAATTCATTCATTTTATTTAATGGGTATGTAGTAGTAGCTCATTGTGGTTTTACTTTGCATTGCCTTAATGTCTTAATTCATTGAAAATCTTTATTGTGTTTATTGGCTATTTTTATATCGTTTGTGAAGAGTGTCTTTTGGCCATTTTCTTAAAAAAATGATCGTTTGATTTATTGAGCTGCAAGACTATATTTTGGAGATAAGTCCTTTGTCAGAGGTAAATATAGTGAATATTTTTTAGTTGAGGGAAACTTTTTTTCAAACTTTTTTTTTTTTTTTTTTTTAACTAGTTTAAAAAATGAGCTGAGGTTAAGAGAGAAGAAAGAACATGAAACTTAAGAGACAGGAAGAGGGAGGGCCGGCTATTGGTCAGTGGCCTCCATGTCAGATCTTCTCCATCTTGGAGATGAGATCATCACAGATGCTGTTTGGTCCATTGTTTTCTCTGTGCTGCACAATCATCTTCAGCACCTGGTCCTTTCTCAGACTCTCCTGGAAGGCCAAGGCCTTTGTAGCTGTAACTTGAATAAATATTTTCTTCAGGTCTGTGGTTTGCCTTTTTATTTTCTGAAGCATCTTTTAAAAGAGGCTTTAATTTTGATTAAGTCCATTTTTATCAATTTTTCTCTTTTTAGGTTAATGCTTTTGTTTCTTATCCAAGACATACTTTGTTTACTCTGTGCTTAAAAACTTTGCCAGTGTTTTTTCTTAGAAGGCTTTTTATAGTTTCAGCTTTCATGTTTGGGTCTGTGATCCAAATGAATTTCTTTATGCATGGTATGAGATAGGGATTGAAATTCTTCCACACATCCCATACAGTTATCCAGTTGTTTCAGCATGATTTGTAGAAAAGACTTTTTTTTCCTTTGAATTACTTTGAATCTTTATAAAGAAAATCAGTGAATTTATAAAATGTACATTTATTTCTGAACTCCATTTTATTCCATATACGTCTATCTTTACTCCAGTACTACGTTGTCGTCTTTACTGTATTTTTATAGTGAATCTTGGAAAGTGCTAACACTTTGTTGAGGAAAGCCTGTTCCTTTTGCTGGAATTTGTAGTTTGTATTAAGCAGCAGTGTAAGGTTTTTGAAAAATAGTCTCCTGTGAATAGTTTTAAGTTCTCAGTGTGATGGTGAGTGAAGTGCATTAAAGGTGTTATTTGAAATGAAAGTCAAAAAGAAAAACTTTGTCGTGTTTACTACTGACTGGAACTCTGATTCCTGTATTCACAGTGGTTACAGGAATTAGTAAGGTTGCTGGCTGCATCTGTGGTTTTCTGTTGGTTGTAGTTTGTTCTGCAGGATTTTGCTTCCTAATGATTTTATTGTGGTAAAAAACAAAAGTATATTCACATTGTTGTGAAACAGATTTCTAGAATTTTTTCATCTTCAAAACTGAAACTCTGTGCCCATTAAATAACAACTTCCCTTTCCCCTTTTCTCCAGCCCTGGGAAACCATCATTTTACTTTTTGTTTCTATGGACTGGACTGCTTTAGTTACCTCATGTAAATGGAATTATAGAGTATTTATCTATTTGTAACTGGCTTAATTCACTTAGCATAATGTAGTTAGAATTCATCCATATTATGGCATGTGACAGGATTTTTCTTTTTAAAAAAAAGCCTGAGTAATATTCCATTGTGTGTAATATATATTCACACACACTTTGTTTATCCATTCATCTGTGGGTGGACATCTGGGTTGCTTCTACTTTGGGCTGTTGTAAATACTGCTGTTAACATGGGGGTGCCTTCAGTTCTTTTGGATATGTACTCAGAAGTGGGATTGTTGGATTATATGGTAGTTCTATTTTTAAATTTTTTTTTTTTTTTTTTTTTTTGAGACAGAGTCTCACTTTTTTGCCCAGGCTAGAGTGAGTGCTGTGGTGTCAGCCTAGCTCACAGCATCCTCAAACTCCTGGGCTCAAGCAATCCTTCTGCCTCAGCCTCCCGAGTAGCTGGGACTACAGGCATGCACCACCATACCTGGCTAATTTTTTCTGTATATTTTTAGTTGTCTGATTAATTTCTTTCTATTTTTAATGGAGACGGGGTCTCGCTCTTGCTCAGGCTGGTTTCGAACTCCTGAGCTCAAACAATCCGCCTGCCTCGGCCTCCCAGAGTGCTAGGATTACAGGCGTGAGCCACCGCGCCCGACTTATATTTTTAAATTTTTGAGGAACTTTCATACTGTTTCCCATAGCAGTTGCACTATTTTACTAATGATGTTTGTAAATGTAGAAGTGATTGGAAATGTTAAGTGTACTTTAATTCTGTCTTTTTAGAAAGAACTTTTTTAAAACAGTGATTTTCTTTGGCTGCAGTTTTGATATTGAGACTAGTACAGTTGATCCTTGAACAAGACAGGGGCTAGGGGTACTGGCCCCTGCACAATCAAATCTGAGTATAACTTTTGACTTCTTAAAAACTCTAATGGTCTACTGTTGATCGCAAGTCTTACCAATAACATAAACAGTTAACACACATTTTGTATGTTATATGTATTATGTAGTGTATTACAATAAAGTAAGATAGAGAAAAGAAAATCATAAAGAAGAAAAAATACATTTAAAGTACTGTCCTGCATTCATCGATACCATAGTTTATGTCTTTGTTTACAAGATGAATCATCCGTCTGAAATGGTGGGCAATCACAGCTGCAGTTCTCAATCTATGGTACATATCAAGCAATTCAAATTTTTCTTGTAGTGTCATGACTACTTCTTGGAAGCACTTCCACATCACCAGTGGCACTTCGTATAGATCTCATGCTGTTACTCAAGGTTTATGGTATTGTACAAACATGGTGAAAAATATGCAAAAGACCTCGAGAGATCACTTTTTACCGCACTATGCAATTTATTGGAGAGGTGAACTGCTTACATGGAGATAATTAGAGTCACATGGTATTTTAAACAGATACTTGCAACACTCGAGTGTACTGCAGTAGCAATAGGAGATGGCTGCGAAATTATTCTAATGCAGTATATGCTATAGTTTTTGCAGTTAGGATTTTAATACTGCATCTTTTGGCTTAAGTTTCTCTTGACTGAATGGCGCCATGTACAGTACGTAAGGGTTTGCATAAGTTTTGATAAATTTTAACTTTTTATAATAGTTTCGTGTATGTTTTACGATAGTATATGGTAAAATAGATGAGTATCTACCTATATTTTATGCATCTCTGACATATTTCTTAATATTTTTGATATTGCTAGACTATGAGGCTCATCTTTGAGTTTTTTCAAATTGTTGCAAATCTCCAAAAAATTTTCCAACATATTTATTGAAAAAACATCTACCTGTAAGTGCACCTGCGCAGTTCAAACCTGTGGTGTTCAAGGGTCAGCTGTAGTCATTTTCATGATTAAAAGCAGAGTGAATGTGCAAGTTGTGAATGTGAATATGATCGGAACAGACACTACTGTCAAAAAGGACAACTCTTTTTATGTTTTTCTTCCTTTTGCAGATTGGAAAAATGAGGTATGTTAGTGTTCGGGACTTTAAAGGGAAAGTTCTAATTGATATTAGAGAATATTGGATGGATCCAGAAGGTGAAATGAAACCAGGAAGAAAAGGTGAGATTTAATTTTTTCAATTTGGTTCTAATGTTGGCACTAAATTAAAACTTTTAAAAGTAACCTACTTGAAATTGAATTGTTGGCAGGGCACCACACAGGGCAAGGAGAGCACTATTTAGTTGATTATCTTCTGTAGTTTTTTGGACATACTTTTTTTTTAAGGAGCTATCTTAAATACAGCTGTTGGTAATAAAACTCAGAAAAATAACATCCCTAATATCACTTTGATTGGCTGCTAACTTACTTGAATAATTAAAAAATTACAGTAGTTCTGAAGATTAGGTAGTAACTGGGAAGTTGTAAAATCAGGAATGGAAAAATCCAGGTTTACAGGAATTCCTTTTGGTTTGTAGCTCCTAATGGCCATTCCTTAGGGAGTAGTATTCAAGTGGGTCTCAGTCCACTTTCCATTTTGTGCTTCATCCAGTCCCAAGCCTGTTAGCATTGTAGAAATATACTTTATTCATTCACCAAATAGCTAGAGAGCATTTGTGAACCAATATAAATTTGTATATTTGGATCGCTACTGTTGATTGATCCTTAGCTAATGAAAAATGCATCCTTATTTAGTTCTACTTTGCTTGCCTCTTGTTTGAAGTTTGAAAAGTACAACTTGTTTGCAATTTTTTGGTTTCTTAAACTCACCCTCTATTTGTTTTGTATTCTTACATGTTTTCTTGCTTCAAATCACTTCTGGATTGGTTATTTCACTTTGTTCCAGAGTGGCTGGGTGATGCCAGATTTTGTGTTGTGCAAACATTTAGTGAAACGATTTGATTAGCTTTTTAAGCCCTTCCTAGGTGTTGTCCCAGTTTATTCTCCTTTACAATTTCATGGTCTCCAGCATTTTCTTGAGAAATACATTAATTTTTCCAATTCTAGTTTATTTCTCTGTTTAGATGTATCAGATAATAGAAGACTACAATTTTAAAATACAGAAAAGATAAACATTTCTGTTCATACTTTTACATCTTAATTAGGAAAAACGGATGTCATCATCTAATATTTTTTAGGTGCTTATGTGTGTTGGGTGATATGCTAGTCCTTTATGCAGATTACCTAATTATTTACAACAGCTCTTTACAACTCTTTGGAATGTAGGTACTATTTTACTGGTGAGGAAATTGAGGCTCAGAAGGTAATGGAATTTATTTTAAAGTTCATACAGTTAGCGATAGGCTAGGATTTGAACCCTAATAGGTTGAATCCAGAATGTACACTTACTTAGTGTGTACGTTATAAGAAGTCCTGTATGAATCACATCTCAGGGATTTTTCCAAAGTGAAATGAATGTTTCTGGAAGAACTCAGCACAGTCACTTTGAAATCCTATAGAAATTTTGGGTAAATGTTGGAACTAACTGGATGTAGTAAAGGGGTGTTACATGCCAAATATGGGCCTGACCACTTGCCTGCTTGTTTGCAGTTGTCTAAGATGATGTATCTTCAAACCATCATTTGTTCTCATTGGTTAAAATAGGTATTTTGCAGGGTTCATTGTGGGAAATAAGATTGGATATAAGATCTGCTCAGGAAATTATGATGAATCTTTAACAAATGTAAGAGATTTGACTCTGAATATTGTAGCATTGTGCCATTGTAAATGGCAGTTTTGATAAAACAGTATTCAAGTTAGAAGTATGAAAATCTTCAAGAAAGCTTAAAAGATTTTCACCTTTGAATTCTTAAACATTGTTTTAGGTATTTCTTTAAATCCGGAGCAATGGAGCCAGCTGAAGGAACAGATTTCTGACATTGATGATGCAGTAAGAAAACTGTAAAATCCGAGCCATATAAAACCTGTACTGTTCTAGTTGTTTTAATCTGTCTTTTTACATTGGCTTTTGTTTTCTAAATGTTGTTTTCCAAGCTATTGTATGTTTGGATTGCAGAAC
>CAUYSK010106478.1:0-13891 GCA_963575035.1 Avahi laniger
ATGTGCTCTGATTTACAATGGAAAACCTTGAAACTGGCTGCTGTGTTGCAGAAGGACTGCTGGGGGCCAAGGGTAGGAGCCAGCACACTGACTAGGGGGCCACTGCAGTCATTGAAGTGGAAGTCGATGAGACTTGACCCCGGCTGGTAGAGAGGTGGTGGAAGGGAACAAGATTCTGGGTGGTCTTAGCCTTCCCAAGTTTACTGGCTATGTGACCTTGAAAATGTCTCTTGACCTCCCTAAGCCTCGGTTTACTCACCTGTAAAACAGTGGTGTTTGAACTCATCTCAGAGGATTGTTGAGATAATTAAATGAGATAGTGCATGATCTCAGGTCATTCATTCATTCACTTCATTTGTTCAACTAATATTTTTTTGAGCATGTACTATCTGCTAAATGCTAAAGAGATATCAGCAAAGACTTAAATAACTTAATCTCTTAGTGAAAAGTGCTTTGAAAAATTAAAACACTAATAGAATAGAGAGCAATAGAACTGTACAACAGTGGGGGCATGGGGAACGATGATTTTTAGAGAGTGAAGCCAGAGAACGAAAGGCTTTTCTGAGAAGATAACATTAGAGCAGAAACCTAAACAATGAGAAGGAGCCAACTGCGCAAGGATCTGGAAGGAATATTCCAGGCAGACAGAATAGCAAATACAAAGACTCCAAAATGAAAATGAGTTTGGGTAGAGCTGAGACGACCAGGGTCAGGTAAATGAAGTGCTCATTCTCAAGGTCAAGCAAGTGCAAGATTGGATCATATTTTTATTTAAAATTTTGATATTTTGTTCATCATGACGTTTTTTGCATTCGTTTTCAGTTTTAAGAATGTTATTTATCATGATTACTGAGTTTTTTGGCACCTCTTAAATTTTGCGCACGAGGGAATGCCTCCCCTACCTCCTCCCAGTGCTGGCCTTGCCGAAAGAAGGTGCGTACAGTGTCGAAGCCATAGAAAACTGGGACGCTGTCTATATGAATTGAGATGGGCTGGAGGCAAGGCCTGTGACTCCGCAATTCCAGGATTTGAGTGTGAGGTCAGAGTTATTCTAAAAATAATCTAATTATAAACAGCCCTCAGTATGACTTTTTAAAAAGAATTTTTTAAAGAAAAAATCAAAAGTCCAGGCCAGGTGCAGTGGCTTATGCCTGTAATCCTAGCACTTTGGGAGGCCTGGGCAGAAGGATTGCTTGAACCCAGGAGTTTGAGACCAGCCTGAGCAACATAGTGAAACCCCGTTTCTACAAAAAAAAAATAATAATAATAATAAAAGAGAAAAGTAGCCAGGCATGGCGCATGCATCTGTAGTCCTAGCTGCTCAGGAGGCTGAGGCAGGAGGATTGTTTGGGCCCAGGCACTAGAAGTTGCAGTGAGCTATGATGATGCCACTGTACTGTATAGCCCTGGCAAAAAAGTGAGACCTTGTCTCAAGAAAAAGAGAATAAAAAAAGAAAGAAAAATCAAGAGTCCAGAGGATTTTGTCATGGCATAAACCCCCCTGAGATTCCAAGTCCGCCAGCTGCCCCTTCACCCCATCCTCAGAGGCCACATATGTTAAGAGCTCACACCAGAGTCTCCTCCAAATTGCTCCAGGTAGAGGAGGAACTCTGGGGCCCTCATCCAGCCAGTCCCTCCCTGGCCCAGCGCTGTGCTAATGTCACCACCTTTCTCCAGCCCCCAGCTGACCTCCCTATTCTACGCAGTTCTTTTCAGAATAAGACAATGTGTGCAAACTGCAAAGCTCTAACGGTGCTCATCTGCTGGCTCTTGCAGAGCTTTGAGCCCCTCTGATACCATCAGAAGAAAACACTTCTACCCCCTGTTCTGTCACCCCCACTTCCCTGGGAGGAACAGCCTGGGGTGTTCACAAAATTTTGGTTTCCAGAGGTAGCTTTGCTTTATCAGGTTTATAGAACTGTCTGTTGGAAATCTAGACCACATCTGGTTTTGCCATTTGCAGCTTGCCTCGTTTCTTTTTTTTCTTTTCTTTTCTCTCTCTGTTTTTTTTTTTTTTAACTAAATTGAGAAAATTTCAGCCTCACTTATTTTCCCTTCATAGGGATTGGAGAGAAGGAGCTTTCTTCCCTCCTCATTTGCAGGAACTTTCAGGCCTCCTAGCAGCCTTCCTACAAATGGACTCCCATTGACTTTCTGGGATATTTCACCTTCCTTTCCTCCCTCCCTTCCTTCCTCTCTCTCTCATTCAACAGATAACATTTTTTGAGTACCTGTGTACATGTCACTGTGCATGCCACCGTACTGAAGACACAAGGTGCATGAGACAGACATGGCCCCTCTCAGCAGAGGCCAGCAGACACATGGAGCAGTCACAACATGCAGCTGCTGTGAAGGGGGAGATTTGGAGCATTGTCAGTGTGCACAGGAGGAAAGGAAGAAAATCTAGAGCCTCCTGCCCTTTTAAAATAGAGAAGGAAAGGGTAGGGTCCTCAATCACACAGTCCAAGAGCTCTGGCCTTCTCCTTTCTACTCCTTTTTCTTCCCTCTAGAGATCTCACTTCGGGGCCCAGAAGACCTCTAACCTGGAGAGGACTCCAGGTGTGTGGCATAAAAACAGAGGGGGTTGCTGGGAAGTGCTCAGCAGGTGGCAGTCTGACAAAGTGCACATGGCTAATGCCAAAGGCCAGGGCAGCTTCTGCCGTTCCCACACGCTGGCCGGGGCCAGCCTGGATTTACTCTCACTCCAGTGGCCCAGGATGTCCAGTCTGCAGGAGAGAGAGTTCTCCACCTTGCTGAGACCTTCATGACACTTCTGATTTTTCCTTTTCATGCTACCTGCACCAATTCTACTTTTATGTGTCGTGCTTAGTCTGCACAGTGTGTGGTTTCCTAGCAGTTGCTTGAATTTCACTTGGAGACCAGAGGTCTGTGACGGACACTGTAAGCAAGGAGATTGTCCATGTTGAGTAGACTTCCTAAAACTCCTCAATCAAACCGCTCCCATTTGCAACTTGCCCTTGCGCTCCGAGGGGACCTTTCATACGTACCTAGAAAGACCCGAGATGTTCTGGACAGTTCTACTTCAATAACTTATATTTCTGTGGGCCTATTACACAATTACACCAGGCAGGCATTGTGGACACATAAATAAATGAAGCTAGCAACTGATCCAGCCCTGCTCAACCTCACCTTTCCTGGTCGAATCTTAAGCAGCTCCCTGTCCCCAAAGAAGTTGTTACTAGGGGTTTTAGCATAAGCTCAGGAAGCTAGGTCAAGAAAAAGGCACCAACTAGGAAAAGATGAAGGGCTTTCTTCTCCCAGAAGATGAACACACTTTCTAAGGTTGGGAAAGATGCCAAAAATTGTACTTTTCCAGAGGCAAGATTATTTAACATTTCCCAGAACATTTCTGACCTAGAATAATCCTTTTCCTTCCTTAAATTGCTGAGTCCTAGGTGAAAGCTGAAAGCAGGTGGCTGGCTGCTTGGAAACCAAGAAGAAGATCTGAAAATACAGGCAAAACTTTTTGACTTAGAAAGACTTTTGGTTTTCTTATAATCTCAGACCATACGGGATGGCTCGGTGACTTTTTGGCATGGCTCTTAACTAAGTCTTGCATTTTGAGTGGCACACAAGGCCAGCAAGTAAACCGGATCTCTGGCTTTGCTGGGTTTGAGGGACCCCCAAAACAGACATACGGGTTGAATTTCAGTCGTGCAGTACAGATTCTTCTCTCCCTCTCATCAGGGAGATGTAAAAATTCCACTCTCTTATGACAGCTCAAGCAATTAACATTCCTTAGGGAAAATCTAAATGCAAAGTGTACCTGCCAACTAGGGTCCCCTAAGGGGAGGCATGTGGAAATATTGAACCTCTTAATAAACAGCTTGTCTGACTAGTTTTGTTCCTGAGAAATCAACATTGAATATATCATTTTGGTAAAAACATTAATAATGTCCCATAAAACGGTGGTTATTAATCCTGACCGCACATTAGAATCATCTAGGGGGCTTTGAAAAGTGCTGATGTCTGAGCCCCACTCCAGAGATTATGACATAATTGCTCAATGGCCCAAGCATCAGTAGTTTTAAAGCTCCCCGGGTAAGTCAACTATGCAGCCAGGCACGTAGAATTTACTCTTGTGCCAGGCATATATAAAGCACTTTTCATATATTAATCATTTAATCTTCACCACAATCCTCTGAAGAAGCTATTGTGATTAGCCACAGGTTACAGATAAAGAACTTAATCATTTCTAATTTGCTCTGCTTAAAAAACGACCATTGGAAGAACTGGCAGAGGCTTTGAAATTTCGAGTATCCCTTCTCTCTCCCCTCAATCCCCATTTCTGGGAGGTGGGTTGAGCAATATGGATATCCATTTCCCCAAACGTATGAAGGATGCCGGTTCCTCTGAAAGACGAACACAGAGATAGTCAGTGACATTTCAGATAACTACAGGGCGTTATCTCCAGTCACCTTGCTCACCAGATTTAGTGTAAAGTCCTCATTCTATAATTTGTAGAAATAAAAGATCTTCCCCACATTTTTACAAATGTCCGGGAACTTACCTTCTCGTGGTTTTCTTTGCTCTAAGGTTGTGTTTCTGCTGAATAAGTTTAGATCATGGACCGTCCCCCATCAACACATGGACCTAGACACAGAACACAGCTGCTGTCCCCATTCTCTCCACGTGCCTCGTCTCCCGACTGTCTTCATTTGGGGAAAGGATACTGCGAACTGGAAGAGGTGGAGGAGTTTATGTCAATAGGATCCGAGTGCTAACGACCCAGCTTTGAATATTAGGTTCCTCTTAGAAGCCCTTGTAGCTCTCCCATCATTGGGAATTTTACTGTGTCACTGGCCTCTACTTTTCCTCTCTTCCTATCTCATTTCTCTTTTCTCCTCTTAGGAGTCTAAAATAATTTCTTTTGTTCTCATAAAGCAATTGAACTCCTAAACTCTTTACACTTCACACCTGAGCTTTACAACTTGAGAACCAACCTTATGTGTCTAAATGGACTACGAAAATAATTTTTTTCAAAATAAAGAGTGATCCCTCCCAAAGATAAATGTTGGGACCACCTGTTGAGATAATATTTGATATGTACATAAGACGTTCCCACCTGTCTTACACAAAATAAAGATTTGATAAGTTCAGATGAATTTATAACTCAGCATGGGCTCCTTGGCCCTGCTGGGCAGACTTACCCTTGGTCAGGAGAGAGAGACTCTAGGAGGTCTTCTTGTTTGGGGCATTATCCATTGTGCTTTGATTGGGTTGGCGTTAGGACTAGGCCTTGTGCATGGAGGCTGAGTAAGAAGGAGAGGGAAATGAGTGCTTTTACATGACTTTTACAACTTTTGATTTATCAGTAGTTTAAAAGCAAATTTACATATATATTATATATGATAATATAAAATAGCATGTTTTTGAATATACATTATTGTTCTGAAAATAGATATAACTAGAAGAGCTATATTTATGAAACTGAAAGAAAAGCCTATAAAAATTCTGCGTCTATACACTATTCATTATATTATAAATGCCATATATATAAACACTATTCCATATATTATATAGGTGGGAAAATTTGGATAATGTAACAAATGACATTGGAAAAGTTGGCTAGCCATTGGGGAAAAAAATCGGAGTCATTTACACTTACCAGAAGAATATGTAGATGAACACAGTCATGTGCTGCATAACAAGGTTTCGGTCAATGAAAGACCGCATATATGACGGTGTCCCATATAATTGTAACAGAGCTGAGAAATTCCTATTGCCTAGCCTAGTGATGTTGTAGCCATCGTAACATCATAGGGTAATGCGGTACCTTTTCTGTGTTTAGATACACAAATATTTACCATTGTATTACAATTGTCTGTGGTCTTGGGGCCATGTGTGGCCTTCTGGATCCTTGAGTGCCACCTTTTGACTGAATCCAAATTTTACAGAACAAATCTCTTAAATAAAGTTTGGATTTGGTTGAGGGGCCACACTCGGGCAACTGGAGGGCCACAGGTTCCCCACAGCCTAGGTGTGTAGCAGACTATACCATTTAGGTTTATGTAAGTACACTCTATGATGTTTGCACAACGACAAAATTGTCTAATGACGGATTTCTCAGAATACATCCTGTCCTTAAGTGATGCATGACTGTTTTATATACTCTTAAAGTAGGATAATCTTTTCTAATCATGACATTAAAGACAGTAAAATATTATAGATTTGACTGCCATAGCAAAGCAATACACCTGGGCCTTAAGGAGCCTGCAAAGGGAATAGGCCCCACCTGGAAATGAGAATGATCTAGAAGCTGAGGGCATGCTGACAGCATAGACAAGGTAAAGTCCCAGAGGGAGAGGGCAGAGACAAAATTCACAAACACCAACTGCTTAGGACCCTGTGTACACACACACACACTGTTGAACACAGACAGGACGTCAATGTTTATTTTTAACTCTTGGGGGCAGAAGGTAAAAAGAACCCAGAGACACGAGGAGGGAGTCATCGGGGAGAAAGGATCCGCACGACTGAAGGTCAAATAGAAGAATTGTAGAGAACATTCCTGAAAGCAGCAGGGCTTTCGGATAACACACACCTTGCACTTACACAGCAAAGAAAGAGCATGTGGCCTTTGCTGAAGAAAAGAGATAAAAAGAGGTAGTAATAAATCAACTGAGTAAGATTAAACAGGGACGCTGGAAGAGCTAAGAAAAGAAAGCAAGGACAAAATATCATTTTAGAACTAACTCGTATAACAGAAATAGCAAACAGCATAATTCATGCAATAGCCAACTGATGTGTAATATGAAAAGTAAACTTAAAACAATCACATAAACTTCAGATGAAAAGACAGAAATAAAGCAATTAAAAGGAGGAAGAGGGGCTGTGAGGAGCCAGCATGCCCCGTGGACCACACTGTGGGTGTTGACACAGATATTGTGTGTGCACGGGCCGGGCTGAACCATCAGTCCACACCCCCCGACCCAATGCGTCTGTTGACGTCCTAATCCCCAATACCTCAGGATGCGACTCTATTGGGAGACCAAGCTTTAAAGAGGTAATTAAGGTTAAATGGCGTTATTAGAGCAGACCCTAATCCAACACGATTGGTGTCCTTATAAGAAAAGATTAGGACCCCACTGGCACAGAGGGAAGACCACACGAACACACAGGGAGAGGATGGCCATCTAGAAGCCAAAAAGGGAGGCCCCAGAAGAAACCGATCCTCTCAACACCTTGACCTTGGACTCCTAGGCTTCGCAACTATTTAATTCCCAACAGAAAATAAATCCTGTTGTTTAAGCCACTCAGTCTGGGATGCTTTGTCATGGCAGCCCTAGAAAACAGTGTGTATATGCAATAAAATAAAACTGGAAGAAAATCTATCAAACTCTTGCTGAGGTTACTGAAGAGGTGACTATATAAGGGACTTTTAACATCTACATTATACATTTTTGTCTGAACATACTACACTAAGCATAAATTCTTTCTTCTTTTTTCTTTTTCTTTCTCTCTCTCTCTCTCTTTTTTTTTTGCAATAGAATCTTGCTCTGTCGCCCCAGCTAGAGTGCAGTGACATCGTCATAGCTCATTGCAACCTCAAACTCCTGGGCTCAGGCGATCCTCCTGCCTCTGCCTCCTGAGTAGCTGGGACTATAGGTGCGTGCTACCATGGTTGGCTAATTTTTTTTCTGTTTTTGTTTAGTAAAGATGGGGGTCTGACTCTTGCTCAGGCTGGTCTCAAACTCTGAGCTCAAGTGATCCTCTTGCTTTGGCCTCCCAGAGTACTAGGATTACAGGCATGAGCCACCACACCCGGCCACATAATTTCTTTCTTAATGGAAATAAGGAATTTTTAAAAATTGGGTGGGATAAAAGAAAGAAAGTTAAAATGTGTAGTAACCAGCCCATCTCTGTATGTGGCCATAAATTTGCCTCTGAGCTACCAATAATGCAACTTACACAAGCACGTCTTGTTGGTCACACAGGTCACTGTGTCCTTGGGAAAACAGCCTGGATCACCAGTTAAAAGATATCCACCTAGTGTTAATAGCGGTATCAGATAAGAATTCTCCACGTGCCCTCACAAAGGGGACATTGCGAACATCTTTCTAATTCTAATTATGGCTGGTTCCATAATGGCTGTTTTTATATCAGCTCTCAGCATCAGAGGAAGCGCAAGCAAAGACAGTTACGTTGGAGCAGGATCAATTCGTCACCCATCTCACTGGTTTACATACTGTCTGTTCTCTTTGGACATTTAGATTTGTAACCCCAGTCTCAACAGACAGAGAATGGATAGAGGAGAGGCTTATGGCGCTGAGGCTTCTTCCTTCTTCCCTTCCTGACCTCTGCTTTGAGCAAAACCAGAGGAGTGGCACCTATGATCAGCTCTGGAAAAACCCCATATCTACTCAGTAGTTTGGTCTGGGGGTAAGACTTGGAGGCAGGAGGTGTTTATTACAGAGGGTAGAAAAAAGAACATGGGTATTTCTTACTAATGTATATGGAGCTCTTATTATATGTGAGTCATCACATTAAGTGCTTTTCATTTATTATTTTATCTAATTGGAAAAACAAGTCTGTGAGGTAAATTCTATTATGTGTCCATATTTATAAAAGGGGCAGCTCAGTCTGAAAGTGGTTAAGGAAATTGGTCAAACCTCTCACTGACAGAGGTGGAGTGAGGATTTGAACTCATGAAGTCTGGCTCTAAGGCTGATGTGCACCTGACTACTACATCTTGTGTAAGAAAGCCTTGCACCAAGTTGTGGCGCAGCTGCTTGCTATATGAACGACTTCTGGAAAATCCCTCCCATCGCTGGGCCTCATTTTCCTCCTTAGTAGAGAGAGAGGAGTCACCCACGTACTCTCCGAGGGCTATCTGGCTCTGACACGCCAGGCTTGGCCCCACCATCATTTTGGCAAATGGTCCGGGTGGAGGACTCCATCAACAGACGGGGCCCTGGCTCCAGCACAAGATTTGGCTTAACTTTGAGAAGGCAACTATCTCTGGAGGATAGAAGTTGTCTCCAGGAAAGATGTGCTACCTTCTCTGCAGGATCTGCCAAGGGGTACGACTCGCTCATAGCCAGCCTGTGTTGCAAGACCTTGGGGAGCTTTCAAGCCCCTCTCTACCTCCCCTTCCCTCCCAGCCTTACTCCTGTCTCTACTCTGGGCCCCTCAGTGGTGACAGCTGATGCCAACAGATTGACAGCTGCATTTCTAAACCAGTCAGATCTGTCCCAAGCCCACCTGCAACTCCAGGTGTTGGGAACAGGGAATGTGTGAGGACCTCTATTCAAGGACCATTCTCCAGAGCTATTTCCCATCCAAGGCTCGACTCCATAAAGAAGATGATTGGCGTCCCTGCCTCACTGCACACTTCACAGCTTTTCACAACCTAGTTCATTCCACTGAGCCATCTTTCTCTAAAAGCCACATTCTAAACGGTGCTCTGGGGCAGGCCTTCCATGGGCAGAGGGCTTGTAGTTGGTTTTCTTCAAGGTTTTCCCACTTCAGCATCACTCCCACCTGAAACATCTCCCCAATGCACACCAGACTCTACTTATAAAAAGTAACAGAATTAAGGGGGCTATGGTTGGTATTCCCTGTGTCCAGAGATCTGTGTACAGCATTCCAAGGCAGAAGTTCCAGAGACGAGGCAAGAATAGTGGAGCATGTTCATTTCATTCCCATGCTGGGGATAGTGGCATGGGACTGAGGCACCATAGAAGGTAACAGAGCAAGGTCCCTGAACTTCCCCTGCCCAGGGTGTGAGGACCCTCAGAGGCCACCTGGATGGAGCCCCTCAGTGTTCAGATGGGAAACTGAGGCCCTGAGAACAGAACAGATCTGGGAATCAGTGACAGAGAGCCCACTGCGATGTGGGCTCCCAGATGCCATTTCAAGGTCATTTCCACCACAGCCACCTTTGCACTTGAGAGCTGCCTCCTCCTGCTCAACTCCCTCTCACTGCACAGCTTACAAAGGGCCTGTGCCTGGCGGATCTGAGTGACATCTTTATTTCCAGCCTTGATTTTCTCTTGCGTGTGCATAGGCAGAGCCTTCTAGAATCTACGTAGCATTCTCTTCACCTGCCCCTATAAAATTGGAAATTTTGTTAAAAAGGTATTTTTTAGAGAGGGAGATCAGAGGTTAGATGACAACCCACACAAAACTTGGTTAAATAAACAAATACCAACTTTCTTTCTTAAATTTAGGGTTAATTATACATTCAAAAAACACGTGACTTCGCTCCTTTCTCGGATTCCCAGTGGCTACAGCTGAAAGGCAAGTCCCGTTTGCTGACTTTGCAACCCTCCAAGGTCTGGCCCCACTTAACATTTCTGGTCTTATCTCCCACAGGGCCCTCCCTGTCCACACACACACACCAGGCCGTGCTTGGTCCAAGATGAACTTCAGTCTCCTCCGTGAATATAGCAGCCTTATCACCCCTCTGAGCTTTTCACGCACATGACAGCCTCCTCTGCCTGCAATGACACCCACCCCCTTCTTCATATCTTCGAGTCGTTCATACTTCTCAAGGCCTGGCTTAAAAGTCCCTCCTCCTTGAGGCCTCTCTTCAAATTGGAAGTGACCTCTTGACCATTTCGGAGCTCCCATTGCCTCTTATCTGTTCTTTTCTTAGAGCAGGTCGCACTTCTTTCCTCGTAATGTAATTATCTAGTCATCTCTCCCAACTGGACTGTGAACTCCAAGGCAAGATTCCTGTCACATGAAGCATCGTCGATTTCCCCACAGCACCTAGAACATGTTAATGAGTAACAAACAGACAGTACCTGCGTTCCAAGCATGAGTAACTGACTGAGTGGGCACAGTTCCTGAGACTCTGAGGCCTGAAACTTGAGACTGGAACACAGAGACGGAAGAGAACAGAGGACAGGGGACATTTATGGTGGGTGGAAATCAATTACCCTAGGCCAAAGACGGAGATAAGGATAAAAACGAAGAATAAAACAAGTACTGAGGTTGTGGAAAAGAACTGCCCACCAAGCTGGAGGGAAGACAAGGGCAAAATATAGCTGTTCATAAACTTTCCACACTCCCCTGAAATTTTCATTCTTGTAAGACCCGAGTCTGTGGCAAAGTCCTCACTTTGCTTTGCTGGGAGTTTCATGGTGGTGGGGAGAGGAAGGCTGAAGAAGGAATACTGATCAAAAAGTGAAGTTAGGCTGGGCGCGGTGGCTGATGTCTGTAATCCTAGCTCTCTGGGAGGCCGAGGCGGGTGGATTGTCTGAGCTCAGGAGTTCGAGACCAGCCTGAGCAAGAGCGAGACCCCATCTCTACTAAAAATAGAAAGAATTAATTGGACAACTAAAAATATATAGAAAAAAAATTAGCCGGGCATGGTGGCACATACCTGTAGTCCCAGCTACTCAGGAGGCTGAGGCAGGAGGATCGCTTGAGCCCAGGAGTTTGAGGTTGCTGTGAGCCAGGCTGATGCCACTGCACTCTAGCCCAGGCAACACAGTGAGACTCTGTCTCAAAAAAAAAAAAAAAAAAAAAGTGAAGTTAAATTTATGAGACAGAGCCAGGTGAGGTGGCTCATGCCTGTAATCCTAGTACTTTGGGAGACTGAGGTGGGAGAATCACTTGAAGTAGGGAGTTCAAGACCAGCCTGAGCAAGAGTGAGACCTCCCACACACACACACAAAATAGAAAAATTAGCTGGGTGTGGTGGTGCACACTCCTATAGTCTCAGATACTCGGGAGGCTGAGGTAGGAGAATTGCTTGAGCCCAGGAGTTTGAGGTTGCTGTGAGCTATGATGACGACTCACAAGAGAAAGAAACCATGGCTTGAGGTACTAATGGGGTAATTTCCTCAGGGATATTAAGAAACAAAAATGTACTTTTGCTGTAATAGGGACGGTTTTTCCTCTGAAAGAGATAACATTCATTTTGAGCTAGAAAACGTGGTGGATCTTGGGACTGGGATGAAGTGGGATTTGTGCTCTCAGGAGCTAGGACGCTGAGATGACGGGAAAAGAGGGCTCCAGGCAGAATGGTGGCTACGTTTGGAAATCCATATGCATGTGACACCCCGGCGTTCTGAAGACATTTTGGAAAAGAGGCTGTGTGTGCATGTGTCACCTAAACACAGAGCTCCGTAACTGGAGATCCCCCACCCCGGATGTGACTGTAGCGGAGACAATACTATCTCCTTTGCCACTGGGTTTGTCTTCACAGCCAAAGCACTTTCTTCGGTGGTCAAGGTCCTCTGGATTTCCAGAACACCATATTATGGTGAAAGAGGAATCTAGGTCACCATCAAGCTTCTGCTCATGGACCAGAATAGCAAGCACTGGGCTTTCCTGCCTTTATATTGGAAGAGGGCAAAGGAGAAGGTCTGCAATGGGTTTGTGTATGAGTTTTCCATTGTTGCTGTAACAAATTATCACAAACGTGGTAGCTTAAGATCACAAATTTATCATCTTACAATTTTGGGGATCAGAAGTCTAAAATGGGTCTCACTGGGCGAAAGCCAAGGTGTCAGTAGGGCAGCTTCCTTCTAGAGATTCTAAAGGAAAAGCCATTCTCCTGCTTTTTCCTGTTTCTAGGAGCCACCTGCATTCCTTGTGTCTTGGCCCCTTCCTCCGTCTTCAAAGCCAGCAGTATAGCATCTTTGAATCTTTTCTGCTTCTCTCTTCCACATTTAATGGGTCCTTGTGATTAAATTGGGGTCACCTGGATTGTCCCACGTGATCTCCTTATTTTAAAGTCTGCTGTTTAGCAAGCTTAATTCCACGTGCAACCTTAATCCCTCCTTGCCATGTAACAACATATCCCCTGACCCAGGGATTAGGACACGGACATCTTTGAGGATCCATTATTCTGCTTATCAGAGTTAACAAACAAAGATTTTGTGCTATGGAAACATGGAGAAAAAAAATCCTTATCCTTATTTTCCTTCAGTCTTTCTCATGAAGTAGAAAGATCTCTGAATCCAAAAGAAAAGTCTCTATTTGGTTTGAATCAAAGCTAAAGGTGGGTTAAGAGGCCAATGAGCTCTGGGCTCCAGTACTGAAACAGAATTTGTCCAAGTTACTGAGAGAATTTAGGAATGAGATATCCAAATTGCTCATGGAGAGCTTTGAGGATTTATGGAGAATAGCAAAAGTGTTAGAAGACTAGAAATGGGCAGTGCACAAGTTTTTTAAAGGGAGAACGTAGATTCCCTACACTGTAGGTGAATGAGTTTGACATTGCTTCTGGAAATAATTTTGAATTAAATGTGAAATGAATGGTTTGCTAGAGTTCTTTGCAATTATGAAACAACATGGGCTCACTGAGAACAAATCATATCAGAAAATGTTATTTCCTCTGTTGACATGGTTTCCCCACGGTTGGTTTAGAGAGGAGATACACTCTGCGTCACCAGACTATGAGATCCTTATGGAACTTTTCTAAAGCAGAGACTATGTAGGATTTTCTGTATATTATCAGTGGGTGTGCTGGATATGGCTCATGCTGGTGCCCAAGAGCTGATTGTGCAATACAAATCTTCCCAATTCCACATTCAGTGACATCATCTTGGTGGTTTGAAATCTTTGCCATGTTAAAGGTAGTTATGTCATGGAAATCAGCAAACACTACAAGCCAGGCCTTTTTTCCCTCTGTGTGGTCAGTTGTTAACCATTGACTACCACGATACTGCTTGTAGTGCAAGTGTCTAGTACAGTCTAGTATACAGCAGGTGCTCCATACATGTTGGCTGAAGAAATAAATAACTTGAAAAAGAAACTAAACAAAGTCTCCCATAATATAACTGTGGTCAAGATAGAGACATCTTGGCTGGATGCTAGTGCAATAAAAATCCAAACAAATAATCAAAGAAACAAACAAAAAGAAAAAAGAAAAAAAGAGAATCAATGTCAAGTTGGAGGGAATTTTCTGAGA
>CAUYSK010106481.1:0-11994 GCA_963575035.1 Avahi laniger
TCAAATTGATACTAACTGATCAACACTAGGGTGATCACATGGCAGTAATCCTCTCCAGGGATTAGAGGGATTTTGGGGGGGGACAAACCCGCAACTAAAAGACACGGGGAGCATAGTACAGGGTAAGGGCATGCCTTTAACCCTCGCTTGGGTGAGGCAAAGACATAAAGTGTAACCATAATGTTTGTACCCTCATAACACCCTGAAATAAAAAAAAAAGAAATAAAAAAAAGAATAAGTGACAATATACTCTGCAGTCTTGTAAAATTGATTGTCATGTTTTCTAACTTTTAATATTTTCCATCACCTGTTCTCTCTTTCTCCTGTTTTTTTTTTCAGTCACCCATTGTTTTCTAATGCAAGTGTTGTTCTTCTTCTATAAACCAAAAGATTTTTCCACTTCATTTCCCTTGCACAGTTGCAGATATCATTCTACTGTCTCTTCCTGATTCTATGTCTCTTTAGTGTTTGAGAACTTATACCAAGAAGTGGGCAAACTTTTGCTACAAAGGGATAGATAGTAAATATTTCCGACATTGTGGTCCATGCAGTCTCTGTTGCAATGACTCAATTCTGCTATGGATGAGTAAAGTTACTTTTTTTTTAAATATTTTTAGTTTTATATGCAATGTCTGGGTTTGTTACAGCAGGTAACATTAGCCCAATTAATGTAATACAGGCCTTATCTTTCTTTTTATAGGCCCTCAGCAAGAGGCAGATCCACTTTCTAACATGGGTTTTCAAGGGTGAGCCTGAACAGAAAAGCCGCCACAGATAACAAACTAATGAGTGTTCCCATATTCAATAAAGCTTTATTAACAAAAACAGGCAGTTGGATTGGATTTAGCCCACAGGCCATAGTTCGAAAATCTAAACTCCTCTCCTTTTTGATTGTTTCTCCTCACCCAAATTACTGTCACTCTTTCCCTGTTTATGCCCTAAGAACAAGTTTACAGAAAATAAATTTATTCATTGTTCAGATACTTGTTTTTCTTTCCTCGTTTTCTTCTTTTTTCTTCATGGTCTCTCTTTTTCCAAACCATGTTCTGAAGACTCTTATACCTCATGTTCAAGGTATAATATACCTTCTATTTTAAACTGAATTGTTAGCAATTCCAGGTAGGAACCTAGTTTGTTTCTTTATTGTTTAGCATCAGAAATTATCCTTCATTTGACTCAATAATTTTCTTTTACACTTAATTGACCCATGATACTATATAAATCAAAACGAGGTATGTGATATATGGTGCTATTATACTAAGAGGATCCCTTCCGGATCTTGACCTTTCATCCATGTAGATCTCATCCTAATCACATACAAATACTAAGAAAGAGGCTTTATTGGGGACTTACAGAGGCCAAGGATCAACAGAAGAAGGCATAGATGTCACTGATCTCATTATTTCCCTGAGAGTTTGTTTGGGATCAGAGATCAGCTGAGCCTGGAGTCCCAACCTATGTTCCAGGGGAAAGACTTTTCTGCTTGGGGATCTTTCATTAAATTTCAAAACTTTTCATCTCATGTATCCTCATTCTCCTCACCACCCAATCTCAGCCTCTTTTCCTTCCTTGACTCCTATTACAGATAAAGTTGGATTGTTTGATATTCTTCTCCAAGTCCTAGAATCTCTCTGTTTATTTTCTACAATCTCTTTTTTCTCTTGTTTTAGGTTGGATTATTAATAATGATCTCCCTTCATGTTCACAGACTTTTTTCTTTGTTATCTATAATCTGCTGGTAAATGTATTTAATATGTATAAAAATATTTTATATTTCAATTTTAGAATATATATTTTGATTTTTTTAAATTTCAGTTTATCTGCTGAAATTGCCTGAATTATTAACTTATTAAAGTGATGTTTTTCTCTAATTTATTGTTACTGGTTATTTGAAAATGTCTTTAATGACTTCTTTAAAGTCCTTGGCTGCTAAATCCAACATCTGAGTCATCTAGAGATTCTTTCCTGTTAACTACTTTTTTCCTGTTCTGTGGATAATATTTTCCTGTTCTGTTATGCTATTTTTCTCATGTCTAGTAATTTTTAGGGTTTTTTTTTTCTTTTGGCATATGGCTAGTGTTGATACATTGCAAAGAATTCAATTTTGTTATCTTTTTTTAAGGATTCTTTTTATTCTTGTAGGTAGATCAATTACTGTTTGATCAATTATATAAGATTAGTTTTATGCTTTCTTAGGATATATCTTTGGAATGTTTAGAGTATTTCTCAAGTTTTTAATAACCAAGTCCAACAATGAAATGCTTTTTCTCCTTAGGATCTTGTCAAGGCTTGGTTTTAGACTTGGATAGAGTGGGTTCAGTTTAGACTTTCCTCCTAGATGTGGTCTTTACTCTCATGTTGAGACATTCTATTGTCTCAGTTGGATTAAAGGGGTATTGCAAACAAGCTATTAATAAAATCTCTACACTCTTTGGGTGAAGAGTTGGGTTGTACCTCCAATATTCTCTAGCACTGCATAACCTCTAGTATCACTGTTTCTTTCTTAACCAAGCAGAAGCTACTTTATCAGTCACTTCCAGTAAGCTTTTTGGTAAGCATAACCTAGATCTCAGCCAAGGACTTACAGGAAACTTTGAAAAAGAAAACCAGAGCTGAAAAATAGTCGAAGTGGTAAAAACAGTTTTTATTCAGGAACTATTGCAATGGAGGGAAGGGACATCAGTATATAACAGGGCTCAATTCCCAAAACAGCATGTAAACATGCGGATTTATAGCCAAGGAGCAGAGTAGCGAGAGCAGAAGAAGGAAAATTAGAAAGAGGAAACATCAAAGGTAAGAGAGATTCTGGCTAAACCAATTTGACAGGATTCTTGCTGAAGGTAGGCCACAATGATCAGACAACACCCAAGGAATGGTGGGGATGAGGAATTTGACTGAGTACCAGGGGTGATCAGATATTGAGGGTGTGAGATTCTCACTAAACTGACTTAGTAAGATTCTTGGTACAACCGATCAGTGTGAACCTGATAAAGACAGATGCCAAGGTCGAGACCTAGAGCATTCACAGAAGGCTGACTAGAGACTGGATGAAGACAGAGTCTTTGTCAACTCCCAGTTATATTTTGGCCCCCTTCTTTGTGAGCTTTTTCTTCTTTATTGCACTGTCCTGCATTTTCCAGGAAGTTAAACTTTCCTGAATTCTTGTCTCTACTTCCTTGACTCAGCTAAACCACTGTGTTCTAATTGAACTCCGTACCATACTGAGGAACTATCCCTAGGTACACGGTTGGGTGATTGTGGGGTTCACCTCATGAGTTATTCTTTTCTCTGAAATAACACTCTAAGATGTTTGTTGTCCAATACTGGAAAACCATAATCATATATATTTTCTCATTTGTGATTATTTACTCTGGGAGGGCTAATCTAGATTACTTTAGATACCAAATATTTTGTGACAGCTGTAGCTGGAAATATTTTTAAATTTTTAAAGTTTATATAATGGTTAAATATATTTTCTGTCAATTTTTAAGATTCACCCATGTTGATGAAAGTATCCATAGTTGACACATTTTCTTTGCTGTATTATGTCAATATATCTATGATATGAATACAGTGCAATTTATTTACTTTATTATTGATAAGCCTTGGGATCCTTTTTCTTTCAACTTCAAACTCTAATTAACAATCTTAATATGAAATATTTTCTACATGTGTCCTTATGCTTACGTGCATACATTGCTTTACGGTATATTTGAGAGTGGAATTGTCATGTTGTGCTGTTTGAAATGTCTTTAATTTTACAGATAGCAGTAAATCATTGTCCTAAGTGACAGTAATAATTTATATCCCCATGAGGAGAGTATTAGAGTATCTAATTCTCCATATCCTTGCCAACACTTGTCATTTTCTCAACTTTTAATTTAGAGGAATTTGGTATACCTCATTTTACTTTTATACAATATCTCCATAATAATTTCCATAGAGGTTATACTAGTTTGTAGACCCACCAGCAGTGTATGAGTGTTCCTATCTCTTTGTATCCATGCCAGTATTTGTTGTTTTGGGACTTTTCGATATAAGCCATTCTCATTGGAGTTAAGTGATATTTCATTGCAGTTTTGATTTGCATTTCCCTGATGACTAGAGATTTTGCGCAATTTTTCATATGTTTGTTGGCCATTAGTCTATCTTCTTTTGAAAAGCTTCTGTTCATGTCTTTTTTTGGGGGGGATTTTCTTTTTTTATTTCAGCATATTATGGGAGTAGAGATGTTTAGGTTACGTATGTTGCCCTTGCCTCCCCTCTCCCCCAAGTCTGAGTTTCAAGCGTGTCCATCCCTTGGATGGTGTGCGTTGCACTCTTTGTGTAGGCAAATACCCGTCCCCTCCTCCCCCTCCCTCTCCCCCCCCCGTCCTGCCCGACATCCAATATCCAATAAAGTGCTAATAACTAGAATCTGTAAAGAACTCAAGCAAATCAGCAAGAAAAATTCAAACAACCCCATTAAAAAGTGGGCAAAAGACATGACACATGAATCTAGGCATCATTTCATATGTTCATTGGTTATTCCAGTTTCCTATTCTCTGAATTGCTTGTTCTTGGCCTTTTCCATTTGGGGTGGAAGAGTATTTATTTTTTTGTTAATAATGTGTAGAGATTGGTACTAATATTAGCTTCATCGAATGCATTGTAAATGTAAAAAAAACCAATATTTTGATATTTTGTATCTTTAAACAATTCCATGTTCTAATCTAAGGGGGAAAAATAGACAATTAGAAAATGTATAATGATTTATGATGTTTATAAAAGCCTGTATCTGATTATACATATTTAAATTAAAAATGTTCTTAATAGTTGATGCAATTTCAGAAGAGAAATCCTAATTTCTCTTTGTAATTTTAAATTCAACAGTTGTCACAAGCATCACAACCATCTGCATCTTTTTCCAGTCCAGTTAAGAGTTTGATTTGAGTTAACTAAAATAATAACATACAGTATGCTTTCCTTCTTGACCAGTGCTTTTCACATCTATTTGTTACCTCTGAGAAAGACACATCAACAATTTTCCCTGTGCAGTAGATTTTGCCAGTGACTTGTTGCCAGTTGGGTATTAAAGGGAATTGGGAACACATGCTTTGTTTCAAAAATCCCTAACAATTTGGACTTCTTGCCTTTAGACTGAACTAATTGACACTCAGTCATTGTCATGCTGCCTAGCTTATGTGATAATCATTTGGGGCACAATGATTTGCAAGTTGCACTTCATGAGTTTGGATCTGAATGGCAGTATCAAAGTAAGCGCTGCCATCTGACCCATTTTTCAATGGAGTCAGAAATGCTGCTCCTATTGAAAATCTCCTAACTGTACTAATTTATATTCATCTGATAACCCATTGAGGAGAAAATGGGAATGAGCTGGCAGGTGGCCTTTCAGATATAAAGGGCACATGGCAAATTGGTTGTTTGTTGCTTACTCACACTGGAATACTAAAGATATCGCAGAATATGCATATTTCTGGAATATTGGGGTTTTTATTCTGATCACCACTCTATTCATAATCTAAAAATTATAATTTAGAGATCTTCTTACATAAGTGAGACTCATTTGGATATATTTAATATATTTATGAAAATAACATATGGTTTGTTCTTAACAGCTCATGTCAGAATTAGAGCTAGGATTACTGTATTATCATTTATGCAGATTTAATGCATATAATTTTTCGTAGGATTTTTTTTCAGCTTAATGAATGAAAACGAAGCCACTCGTTTTTCTTCAGGCACTGACTATAATGTTTTTTCATAACACTGGCACAAAATGACTAGAAAACATCCTTTTGAAATATGAATTTAAAAAGATATTCCTGGGAAGACATTTAGATCAAAGTGAGAAAATGTTATTTAAAGTCTGAAAATCAAAACAACCACATTTCTTTTTTAAAATTATAAATGTATAAACATATATATGTAAGTTTAAGTAAAAATAGTCCTATCTTTTATTAATCCTTTAATTTTTAGAGATTATTTTATTATAATCAAAACTTGAGTTTTTTTATTTTTTATTTCTAGAATGGTACTGGTCTGATAAAGTAGAAATGATTTTTATTGACTCTCAGGTATTTTTTTTTCAAATTCTATAAGTCAAATTGAGAAGTAACACTTATTTCATGTGATAAGTGGTTTTCCTAATTGATTTAACCCAATTCTGTACTTAAAGTAGTAGCTGAAAATGTCAAAATTTCAATTTCTTAAAATGTCAAATTTATTCATCTACTTTAGAATTTGAAAATAAGGGACAGTAATACCTGCAGTTGTTTATGTTTTACTGTCCTTGGAACTTTCCAAGTAACAATACATGCTTTCTTAATTCAATCCTTGCAACAACTCTATGAAGTACTTTTATAATCTATGTTTTAAGTATATTTGTATGGCTATAAATTATTTAGATATATAGAAATATCTATATATAGAAATAGAAATAGATAAATATTTACATTTTACAGATAAAGAGATTGAATCCGAGTTATGGATGATTAACTTGCCCAAGATCACACAGAGAATTGTAGAACTGGAGTTTGAGCTTAGTTTGGCCAACTTCAAAGTCCACGTTCTGTTTTGCTTCACTGTCAGTGAACTAACCACTGAGATGATATTTACCCAAAACATGATTATGGAAACTGAAAGACTTTACATTGGGTATAGGAGTAAGAATTTCTGGATTACCCAGAACTATGCTGGGAAATCAAAAGTATATTTAGAAATAAGTCAAAATTAAATTTGATACTGATTTTCTTGAGATCAAAATCTCAGAATAAGAAACAATATACTCTTGATTGTTTGTTGTAATCTGGGGCTAATTTTAGGAAACAATAGGAAGTGGAGCATTTAATAATATTAAAGTCATTTTGACCTTAATAAAAAGTAAATTCATTATTTTTTAACCTTAATATTATTAATACCACTTTGGTCAATTTACCAAATTATATTGCTTATGCTCTGTAAAGAAAGGCAATATATGAAACATAAAGATTTCAGGTAGTAGGTACTCAACTCATATTTGTTGGAAATTGTATGATTGAATGAAAATACTTTTAGAAATTATTATGGCTTGGTATAACCATATCAATTATTTAATAATGTATTTTATAAAATAATCATGAAGTCAGTCATGATCCATTTTCCTTCTATTATCTGACCCTGGTATTATCTTTGCCAATTGTTTTAATTACCATGGCTGTTCATGCATCATGCATATAAAATAGTTGAATTTTAATACTTTTGTTCTGCCAAACAATTTCTCATTGGGCACAGATTTCTAAATTGTAAAAAAAAAAAAGAAGTACATTTCACACAGTATCATTTGGATAGTGTGATTACTGAATACAAATTTACTGAAAGAAGAAAAACAACACAGCAACTAATTAAGGAAGGAATCACTTACATTTTAGATATAGATTTTATGAATGTATACGTTAAATTTGTACTAAAGAGTATTTTTATAACCATTCAAATGATTTTTTTTGTTTAATCAAAGAACTTTGAGGGCCCCTGAAGTATTGTTTGTGCTCTACTTTTTAAAACGATTTCTGTGGTAGTAATGGACACATATCTGTCACAAGAAGAGCAAGGTAATGCAGTGGAACACATACTGAACTTGGAGGATCTCAGCTACAAAACCTAATAGCTGTTATTGAGCAAATTTTTAATATTGTTGTGGTTTGATTCCCTTGTATTTACCAGGAAAACCTATATTTACCAAGTAATTGGGGTAGCATTAAAATATATCCTGTACATTTAAAATAAATTAGAACAATAGAATCATTCTAATAGACAGTATTTTGATTATATAAAGACTTAGATACGAAACTAATAAAATATTAAAGCTTGCAGACTACATTTATTAGCACAATAATTTATTCATTCATCATCCATCTCATATCTAGTGCATCCTATCAGTGCTTACAATGCTATGTCAAGTACTGTAAGGGATGTAAAGATTTATCCAATATATTTTACCTTTAAGGTGACTGTGGTGAAGCCATCAAAGATATGTCACTTTTAAAAGTAATATAAAAAGGAATTAAAAGAAAATTTCATGTTTTTATTTTATCAATAAAATATTACTCTAACAAGTTTTTGATACAATTCTATAGGAATTGATAGGAAAGAATTAATTTCAATTCTGAAATATTGAGCCTAGTGATTCATCTGAGAGTTATGGATGGATCTGTCTGGGATTAAGACTGGAAAAAGACTGAACCATGTGAGAAAAGTAAAATAAGGATTGGGAAAAGCATGGGAAATGTAGTAGAAAATGAAGAAATAAAGTATTGACTTTCAAATTTTAATCCAACCAGTTAGTATAAGGGATATATTAATAATCAAATTTATTTTCTAACCTCCCAAATTAGATTGTTAAACTATTTAGCAAATAAAGGATGCAAGTAATATTCTTACACCATACTCATCATTTTGTCTCTTACCTTCTCTTCACCCCAAATTTTGCTTTTATCACAGATTTCTTTTCTCAAAGATTCTCATTGAATTAAAATAGCAGAAGGAACTAGCCAAGGCACATATTTCTGAAATTGAAAGGACCGCATTAAAGTGTTCTATTTGGTATTAACTAGCCTGGCTAATATCAAAGCTATTGTTAGAAAATGATTAAAAAATTAGATTCAATAGCCAGAATGGACTTTACCAGTAAAATTGGTGAACAGCATATGATTAAAGCAATGTTTCAGGATAAGGACTACAGCAATAACAGAAAAATGAACTTAAAATGGAGTATATCCCTGGAGGTACAGAGATTTGTTGGGAGATGCTAGCAGAAATCCACACATAATTAAACCTGGCCAGAGTGCTGGATATTAAATTGAGACAGGATGTATGTGAAAGACATTTCAGGTGGACAATAGGAAAGGATGATGCCTGATTGGGTACTTAAAACAGAAGGGATGACGCTACATTCCTAAAAGTATTGGAGCTATTAATGAAAAAAGGAACATTGGGAAAACAAATTGTTTTTCAGTGAAGATAATAATTTTAGTTTTGAAGGTTTAAAGTTTATGATAGTAGAAAAGTCAAATATTGATTTTATGGGTGCATTATTATTCTTAAAATTTATAACACCTATTCCTCAAAGTAAAATGAAATAAAATAAAATAAAATGAAGGAGGTTATTCTTTCAAACATAAATGAGTGAAAATAGTGTTAATTAAAAATTAAGAAGCGGTAATAAACACTTGAATCTATTAACTGTTTAGGATGATAGAGAATTACAACTGGGATATGTTTTATTTCATCATTAAGGAAGGATTAAATTTGGTCTTAAAATAGAGTACTGTATTAATCAATATAAATGCCTAAAATATGTTCTGCATTAAAACAAGTTTGCCTTTCAATATTGTTTTTCCAAGGCTCTACTTACTATGAATTGAACTTACGAGCATTATGCAAACTGAGTAATGCGTGCCTTCTCCAGCTATGATATTTTGAAGGATGAGCAAACATTTTACAAATTAATATCATACCCTCTATGAATATAATGTAAATCGCCTCTCTGTTTAAAGAAAAATCTGTGTCCATAACATCAAATCCCAATTCAACAATGGCATTTCTGCAGAGAAGTTAAGCTAATATACACCAAGTATATGGCACATGGGATTCAACTTAACACTGGGAGAGACTTTACTGAAAATACCCCTTTCTTCGCTATTAAACTCTCAGCTGAGCTTTTGGCAAGTGCTAGATCATTCAATTTAGTTGCAAATGATTTGAGTACAGCCTGGAGTGATAGTATTCAGCACTGCTGATTAAAGTTACCCATATATCTTAGATTCTAAACATGAAAGTAGAAAAATTGACTTTCCCTTATGACATTTAGGAAGGCTTAGTTATATTCTCATCCTAATGGGGGCTTCTCCTTCAGTTGATGATACAGAAATAAAACATGGGTGAAAGTTCAGAACCAAAGAAACAGATTTGGGCATGATAAAGCTAAAGAACACAGAGCAAGCAAGTGACATGACTATTTTTATATATTGGACAGATGGTATAAATGATGGATGAGGAAGGCCAAGGCTGGAGACAGACTATTGAATTGTGATAAGAGTGGATGATGACAAACTGAACCATCTGAGCAAATATGACAGATAAAAAATATTTAAGAAAGACAACCAAAAGATTTATTGATTGTCTAAATATGTACAATGAAGAAGGAGGAATCTAAGAAAACTCCAAAGGTCCTAGGTTGGACACATAATATCAGTTTATTAATGGGAAGAAAAGTGGAAAACAGACAAATCAAAATTATGGAAGATTTCATTAATAAGAAATCAAGAAGAGTTGGTGGAATTGTTAAATGAGTCAAAGAAATTAATGTAGTATCAAGATTACAAGACCTTTCTATCAAAAATAACTTTAGATGACATAAAATAATTGAAGAATATACAGGTATCATAGAGACAGGAAAGAAGGAAGAGTCGTTTTTACATAGGCAATCTGGATGGGTTGGCTGTGTCATTGGAGGAGGACTTGTGGCAAGGTAAGTACAGTTTATTCAGGAAGTTGCCATCAAGCTAAATAATGAAAGATAATAAGCAAACCAGTGTGGTTGGATTTTAAACTTCAATTTAGCAGTTTTATGTAGACATAATCTAAGTAATACTGCCTCAATTGGAAACATTATTCCTGGGGAATAATTTAGTTCTTCCATATGAAGCAGTGATCAATTATTCCATGTCAGAAATGTATCAGTTAGTCAAGAATCAGCATCATCAAAGCGTATTATACTAGTTCAGCTTCAACCACTATGTTTAAAAGTGCAATAAAAGATGCAAATCCAGAAAGTCAGCAATTAATTATTTCATTTAATTTTTTATAAAAAATTTTATTAGATTTATGGAAAGTTTAAAAAATAGGGCATAGTCTTATGTACACTCAGATTCTCTCAATGGTGGTTCCTTATATAGCTTTGTATACCAAAATCAGGAAATTGACTTTGATACATAAAACTGTTAACTGAACAATAGACCTTATTTAGTTTTTACCTTTAAAAAAAACACTTGCATTCATCTAATTGTGTATGTGTGTGTGTATACAGTTCCATGCAATTTTATTCAGTGTATATATTTGTATAGCCATCATCACACTCAAGATACAGAATTGTTCATCATCACATAACAATTCCCTCGAGGTATCTCTTTGTATTTTTGCACCCATCCGCCAACCCAATCCCTGTCCCTGTCCTCTGACAACCACTAATTTGTTCTTCATATTCATAGTTTTATTTTATGCATATTACATAAATGAAATCAATAGTGTGTAAACTTGTAAGACTTTTTTTGACTAAGCATAATGCTCTTGAGGTCCAATCAAGATATTGCATGTATCAACAGTTCATTCCTTTATATTGCTGATTAGTATTCTATTGTATGGCTGTCCCAGGCTCTGTTCATCCATTCATCTGTTGAAGGACACACACTGGTTGTTTCTAGTATTACGCTATTACAAGTAGAGCTCCTATAAGTGTTTGTGTATATGTGTTTGTGTAAATAAAAGCTTGAATGTCCAAGAGTGTTGGTCATATGGTAAGTACATGCTTAGTTTTGTAAGAAACTGCTGAAAGGGTATTATTTTTATTGTGACAGTTTTATATTATGCATCCTTGACAAATTTCTTTGTAACCATTATGTTTTGAGGTTTGAAATATCCTTTGCAATGTCAGTTCTAGAAGATGTTTTTTTCTGCCTTTTTTCCCCAATGCTTCCATTATGTAGAACATATTGGCAGAAAAATGAAAAAACTGTTAATAACAGCCCAGATATGTATGTGTATATGTGTGTGTGTGTGTGTGTGTGTGTGTATAAATTTAAGTACATACTCATGTTTACTTCAATAGTCTTTCCTCTATCTTAGAATTATGTTAGATCTGAAAATTTTGAAAAGTACTGCTTAGAAATAATATAATTATTATCAAATATGTAAGGTTTTCTTCTTCTTTTTTTTTTTTGTTTTTTTTTTTTTTTGAGA
>CAUYSK010106483.1:0-12771 GCA_963575035.1 Avahi laniger
CTGTGAGCTACTCTGCCTAGGAGCTCCGAGAACTAGAGTCCTTCACCACTGACTTGTGTGGGAGCCCGGCTAGTCTGCTTCTTGCTCCTGGATGGGTCAACTCTGAGGCCAGATTACCCTGATCCCAGACATTCCCTGCAGCATCAAGTCACACGGCACTGTGGCTCCCTTCCCTTCCCCCTTCTCCACGTCCCTACCAATCCTTCCAGAAACACTTTCTAATAGGTCACCTCCACAAACAAATTTTCATTTCAGGGTCTGCTTTGGGGGAACCCAACCTAAGATGCACACATGAAAATTGCTGGGGTGTGTTACAGACTGAATGTTTGTGACCCCTCGAATTTTTATGTTGCAATTCTGACCCCCAAGGTGATGGTATTAAGAGGTGGAGCCTTAGGGAGGTGATCAGTTCACGAGGGTGGAAGCCTCAAGAATGGGACAAGTGCCCTTATAAGAAGAGATGATTTCTTTCTCAGCCCTGAGAAGGTTCCAGGATAAGACGGCCATCTGCAAAGCCGGAATGGTCTGCCCCCACCAGACGCCAGATCTGCCGGCACCTTTATCTGGGACTTCCCGGCCTCGGAAACTGTGAGAAAGAAATGTTGATGAAGCCATCCACCCATGCCGTGCTGCTCTAGCAGTCCAAACTGACTGTGACAAGGAATAAGGTCCAACATGAGAAGAGCTAGAGAGCCTGAGAAAGTGTGAGGCACAGTCAGAGACGGGAAAAGTCATCCCAGCTGATGGCAGCGAGTGGCCCAGGCGGAAGGAATCTCGGTGAGTTGGCATTTACGCTGGGTCTTGACTAATGAATATATTCATATCATGAATAATGAATGGTGGAAGTAGGAGGAAATATTGCACTTATTCTCTGTTTATCCATCCACATCTTCTCTTTGCTCTTTTCTACCCTGCTCTATGTCCTGGAAGACTGACTGCATGGACCGCATCAACAGGCAGCCTTGCTTTCTGGGTTGGATTAGGCCAATGACCTTGCAGATGGTAAGAGGGCGGAGGACCATGAATATATGATGGATAGGCAGACAAAGGGAAGCATGGATGGATGGAATCAGTGACCTCTGGGTGTTGCTATTAGGTGGCTTGACCTCGACTTTCTGGTATATATTTGGACAGAATCATTTGTTCATCTTCCTGTGATATTTGTCAGGTTTTTATCTAGTTCCATGGCTGAGTTTCAGAAGTCCCATTTCAGGGGGTAATTAATAGAGTCATATTTCTTCCAACAAAGTTGGAATCTCTGAGCTGTTTGTGCTCTTGGCACAAAAGAGGATGCTGACAGGAGGATGCAGTTGCAAAAAAAAAAAAAAGAAAGGAAATTATGAGAAGCATTTTATAAAGTAAACATCATTAGGAGGAGGGAATGATGAAGCTAAAATAAATGTTTCCTGTTGAAGCCTACTTTGTATTACAAATCATGAAAGGGCTTGATTGGATAGCCTGTTGGTGACAAATAGCCTGCAATTCATTTCTGTCTCCTGACTTTTGGCCAACATGCTGCAAGATTCATGTATAATGACTATTCCGTGACAGCGCCTTTCAGCCTGCTGAGGGAAGATGAGACGGGGCTCTACCTAAAGAAATACCTGGTTTTGGGAGACTGATCCACTGCACATGACCCCCAACTGTATATGCTGTTTATGCTCCTGCACCAGTCAAGGCCCCACATGACACAGCTAACACACCGAGGCTAACGGAGGACACATAAAAAATGGACCATTTACAAAGTGCAGACAGACTAATAGAACCAGCAAGAGGCCAGCCATGGTGGTGCACACCTGTAGTCCCAGCTACTCAGGAGGCTGAGGTGGGAGGATCACTTGAGGGCAGGAATTTGAGGCTGCAATGACTCATGATTGTACCACTGCACTCCAGCATGAACACCAGAGCAAGATGACTCCATCTCCAAAAGAAAAGAACCAGCAGGGAAGTGATGATGAAAGAACTACTGTGAAAGCCACACAGAAGAAATCAACCAGAGCTGAGAGATGTAGAGATGGATCGTTGATGACGTGCAAATACCCAGCTCCAGTCTTGTTGGAGGGCAGCAATTCATGAAGCCAGATTCCCTCTGTACCTCTCAATTAAGAAGCCAATTGGTCAGTGTTTTGGCTTGAACCAGTCGAAGCTAGCTTTCACTAGCTTTCGTCACTGGCAATACTGCCTTTCTAGGCTCCCCCAGCCCCTGAGCCATTAATCACGGTGCCATCAATCATTCTGTGTGATCTGATTTCTTTGTCAGTTTCCCCACTGACAAAGATCTGAGTTCCTCCTTTTCCTCTTTACCCAGGGCCTGGCACAAGTTAGTGAGTACTTAATAAACATGAAAAACAAGCAATACAAGAGTCAGGGTTCCAGGGTAAGGCAGCTCAGTAGTCTCAGATTCTGAATAGTAACAAGAAAGATGAGGAAGTGGAGGAAGTGAAGGAGCTACCATTTATTAAGCATTGTGAGTATAAAGGATTTACAAGCATTTTCTTATTAAACCATCAGAACCACCACCTTTGGTACTTGTGTTAAACCATCTTTCTCATCAGGAGGCACAGGCTCAGAGGTTTCAAGTGACTTGCCCAAAGTCGTTCAGCTAGAAGTGGCGGACACCGGATATTCACTCCGAAGTCTATACTTTTATCCACCATGTGAACAACCCTCAAGCCTTGCTTTCTCCTTCCCCATTTTCCTAATGAACCCCTCTATCCTGACTTGCCACTCTTAACTCTGCCTTGTTTGAAGTCTGTAAGACCCAGGAGATAGGACTAACCTTATTCCCTGTCTTGCCAGGACTGGTGCCTGATGGAACACTTCGTACCAGGTTGAGCAGAGAAGCATCTTCTCCAGTTCAGAATCACTTTGAGGGATGAGAAATATGGTGACACCTGCATCGCAAAGTTTAGCCTCCAAAGTTTAGGAGGACCAAAAAAACCGTGATTCCAGCTGAGGATCTTGCAAGTCAATTCCCCAAAATACCCAGTTCTTCCTTAGGGCCCAGAAGCAACCTACAGCATCATTTGACCATACAGTCTTTGAAGCCAAACTCGCCTGGTTTTGAGTTCTGACTCTACACAACCTGGATAACTTTGGACAAATCGTATCACTGATTTTAGTAAACTAATGATATCTTTCACATAGTAATTATTCCAGGAGTAGTAGCTATAATTTTTATTATCTAAACTCACCTTTTTCAGGTGTCTAAGAGACAGAAGCTTCCAGAGGCCTTGCAGGGAAATGGGAGGAGGGGTTAAGCACCACAGAACTGCACACCACTACTACCTATTATTCTCCATACACACATTCATGTGTCTGCATCTTTGTACAGGTGCGTCTCCTTCTCCAGGAAGCCTTCAAACCATCCTTTCCTCAGTGGTGTTAAGAGTTCTCTAATCTACCAAGTAAAAATATGGGACATCTAGTGAAATTCAAATTTCAGAAAAACGGCAAATACCTCTTTAGTACATATATGTCACAGGCAATATTTGAGGCATACTTATACTGAAAAAAAAAAAAAGTATTTGTTGTGTATCTGAAATTCAAATTTAGCCAGGCTTTTTATCTCGCAGTCCAAATCTCCAAACAATGAGGTGGTATGTCCTATTTTTAATGAACTTCGGTGAAAGACTGAACCAAAGCCCTCAGTCACCAAGATGCTGCCCTTTCTCTCTGCCACCTGCTGAAAGATTGCCTGTGTGTGCAGCCTTTCTCGAGAAGACATTCCATGTCCCACTTCAGCTCTGAAGAGAGGGTAATACAACCTTTTCATTTAACTTTTAGACCTCATGTTTTCATGATTGCAGTGTGTCAACTCCCAACTTCCCTTCAAAGTTCCTTTCTGGGATTCCTAAAATTACAGTTTGATGTGAGTCCAAAAGTCTGTTTCGTCCTATCCCTAAAAATACAGTCAACGGGGAAGGAGGACCACAAAAGGAACTGACAAAAAGAGAAGGGCACCATGTGGAACTTCCACCCAGGCAACGATCTGGTTGATAGTAGTTGTTGGTTTTTCCTAACATTTTTGTGGCTTCTGTGGAAAAAAAAAAAAAAAAGATGTGCTCATTATTTAACAACAACAACAAAAAAAATTCAAGCAAAACAGAAAAGCACAGAAAGTACATCATTATCCCAGAATCCATTACTCAGAAGGAACCATGATTAGCATTTGGAGATTAAAAGTCTAGGGAAACCAAAAGGAACCAGGGCTCCTGGGGGACACAGCCAATTTCAGGGGACCAGGGAAGTACAAGATGAGCCTGGAACATCTTGTGCTAGAAAGAAAGGAAGTACTAAAAAAAATAATGGAGCATTTCATGAGGATGCAAGAGCTGGTTCAAAGGGGCCCCTGACAGCCAAATCTGAGATAATTCAGGCATCAAAATAATTAAAGATAGTAATAATTATTTTTAATATAAATAATTGAAAATAGGAATGCGTGAGTCCATACTAAAAATAAACAGATAAAAATATATTCTCTAAATGTGTATAATATTTATATAGTATAATGTAAATTATAAATATACAATGTACTATTTATATATTATATACGTATATATAAACATATTCATATATCATACATGTGTATGCATGTATGTATGCTTTTCCCTCCCCATATATTTGCTCAATCAAATGTTTGAACTGACAGCAACTTTCAAGAAAATCCATCCCAATTTGTTTAGGGATTTTTTTTTTATATCTAATCACACTAATATTCAGCAGATTTTAGGTTGTTCTCACATTATTCTATTCTTAACAATAACTTCCTACTTCCTCAAATACTTTTTTAGGCTATCAACAGATTGGTGAAGAGCCTGTTCTTCAAATTGTACATTTCTCAAACTTACATTTTTTTCAGAATTGATAAATTGAACTTTATCAAAATTTTAAGATTTTGATCTTTTAAAAACCACCATTAAGAAGGCAGGATGGCAAGCTGCAGAAAAGACTCACAGTACCTGTGTCTGCCAGAAGACCTGTATCCAGAATATAGGAAGCACTCTTGCAACCGGATAGTAAGAAAACAAGCTGTCCAACAGCGAAAAAATGAACAAGCATTTGAACAGATATTTCAGCAAAGAAGATTTGCAGATAGAAAGTGAGTGTATGAAGAGATGCTTCCATTATTAATCATCTCAACGGTATTCTTGAACCCTAGGGTACTGTGCTTCACAGTTGCTGGAATCATCACTTTAGAAGTTTTTGGAAGTGCCAACTGCTTCATTAATCTCCCGCACAGTGTTCCATGCTTTGTGATTAAATGCTGTTGTCTGACTACATCACTCAGACCTGAACAAGCTCAGCATACAGCAGGGTTTATATGCAAATTTACCATCCCGGATATCTAGCAAATTTAAAATGTTTCACTGTCAGTAGCCTCATATCGAATCTCAAACAACTCTGGCTTGATTTGGGTGGGTGGTTTGCACTACATGTAACTTGGGATTCTGGAATCAAATTCACCCACTGCCTCTGCTTAGCCATTACACCAGCTTTGTTCCTTGAAGATAGAAACAGGTTATGGAAGTCAGATTTCTGCTTCTTCTACATATGTAGACTCATACTCCAAATCTCTTATTTGTGATTTTATAATAAAGAAAAAACAAGCTGAGGGGGAGGAAGACATCATTTCTGAACTTGAAACTGACTTAATTCACATCAAGCCACATATTAGAATAGAGCAAGTCCTCATTAGATACTGATTAGAATAAACCTCTCTTATCAAGATAGGATGAAGGTCAAGGGGATCCGGTTATTTAAACAAAGTGGGTTATTAAGAGTTAGTCTTTAGAGTGGACGATGGGGGCTGCTAAGTCCCCTGAAATTTTGGAAAAATTTTTTTCTATCCGTACTGATAATAACAGTATCTAACATTTACTGAGAGCTTACTGTATGCCCGGCACAGTGCTAAACTTTCCATTTAATCCTTTAGCAGACCTCTGGCTTAGAAACTACCTCGTCTTCATTTTACAGATTAAGAAGCAGAGACTCAGAGAGGTTAAACAACTTGGCCAGGTCACAAAGGTGGTAAACAGCTAGACTGGGATTCAAACTCAGCTTGGGTTGATTCATGTGAATTTTTTTAATTTATTTTTTAAATTTTTTTAAATCTTTAATCCATCTGGAATTCATTTTGGAATACGATAGGTCTGAATCTCCTATCTACCTCTTACCCCCTCTGGGTGGCTTTGTTCAAATTGCTTAACCTCTCTTTGCCAGTTTCTTATCTATAAAATGGGAATAATAATATTAGTGATCTCCTGAGGTGGCTGAAAGGCTTAAATAAGTCAATCTATGCAAAAACATCCTAGTGCTTAGACTTAAATAACACTGCACATATAAATATGCCAAATATATTAATGGTTCTAATCAATGAATGGTGTAATTATATGTATTTTATATTTTTTCATTTAAATGTTCAAATTAAAATCTTCCAGATTATCCACTATTTGTTTTGTTTGTTTGCTTTTTCTATTTGAGGGGGAAAAGGTTAATTTTTTTAAAAGTCAGGATCTTTTTTTTTAATTTCAGCATATTATGGGGGTACAAATGTTTAGGTTATGTATGTTGTGCTTGTCCCCCACCCGAGTCAGAGCATGTCAGAGCATGTTCAAGCATGTCCACCCCCCAGATGGTGCACATCACACTCATTGTGTTTGTATATACCCACCCCCTCCTCTCCCCTCCCATCTGCCTGATGTCCAATAAATGTTATTCCTATATGTGCACTTAGGCGTTGATCAGTGAAACCAATTTGCTGGTGAGTACATGTGGTGTCTTAAATGTTCCACTAATGCCAAGGTATTCTAAAACCAAAAAGTAAGCCCCTTACAAACTTTTTTGAGATACGTCTTTGCTGGGAGAACCCCTCTGTCTGCCCTCATAAAAAAACAAGCTCCTCATTTCCATAAGCTGATAACATGGGAAGCATTAGAGCAAAGATTCGGTAAAAAATATAATCCTTAAATAACAAACCGGAAGTATTGAGTATTATGAAAACAAGAACCAACGAATGTAAATAACTCCCAGGTAAAGGATCTCTTCAAGTCCCTGAGGTGCCATGAGAATTGGGAACATGTTATATTGTATTATAATTTATAATTGGATTTTGAAGTCTATTCAGTGATAGGTCCAGTAACAGGGCTGGTAATTAATCCTCAATTCACACCTCATACATTTGCCGTGAATATCACCAGACTCCACCTGGGACAGACTTTCGGGTACATAAATAAAGGGGCCAGCCAGTCCCCTAGGACTCTAACCCAGGTACTTTCTTACATTTGTGGAAATGTTGGGGTAGAGAGCTGATTATTCAAAATAATGCGATTCTCTTGCTAAACTTCCCCAGGCTTCAGATAAAGCTAATGAAACAGAGATTTATCTGTGTTTCTTCTGAGATGATTGATGAAAAAAATCAGCTGCAAATAACTAGGAAAACAATCGGGAGAAAAGCTTAATATGTCTCTTGCAAGCAAGAGTCTGTCACGGCCATGTAATTGCTACTGTTCAGAAATTCAGCATGTGGAAGAAAAGGCAAGGAGACTAGTTTTGGGAACCTGTTATTCTTCTGGGAAATGGTAGTTAATCATTTCCCTCCAGGTACCCCATCCTCCCACTGGGAACTTAAAAGGCCCAGAAAGATAACCAGTAGCTGTGTGACTTCGAGTCAGTTTCTTGACCTCTCTGAACTTCATTTTCCCCATCTGTCCAGTAAGAATAATTACCTTGCAGCATTTCTGTGAGAACTGCAGTTAATTCACACAGTGTGCTTCTCTAGGACTTGACACAAATAGATGCATGGTCGCTGTTAGCATTATTACTAGTACTAATTTCAAGAGCCTTGGACAGGTGTGGGTTACCAGCTGCCCCAACTAATTTGTTAATGTTTGTCTAATCCCTTTAATTGAAGAATATGCTTCCATTCTACTGTTGCAGGTAAGGCTTAGCTGCAAACACCTGGGAGTGATAGCAATTTACTTGAATTCACACTAAGATACAAATAATTCATGTCAAATTGTAACAGGTTCTGAGGGATAAAAGAGAGAAAGAAAACATTTGCCTGCTTACTCATTAAGCATTTATTTAGCAGCAACTATATGCCAGGTTTGTGCTCGTTCCAGAGTAAGTCAGGGAAAGACAAGCCTATGGACTTTGAAAATGCTCCTCTCTTGGCCTAAAATAAACCAGCTGGTTCATGGTCCTCATCCTTCTGGTCTTGGTTTAGATGCACCTCTTGGGGTATGTTTATACTCAGATACTGCACTACTGTAACATTACGACTAGGACAACCGAATTCTCCACAGAATTTGTAGTGACCAGGCTTGGCCTCCAAGCTCAGATGTGTAAGAAATCACTATTTCTTTGTTTTCATTAAACTCAGTTTAAGTCAGTTTCCAAGACTCATCCCCGCCAAGCTAGGTACAAATTCCACCTTAATCACCATCGAGCACCTGCCTCTCTGAGTCATTTTTGAATACAGGACACTCAGAAGATAGAGAAAGGGCCCTGACCTCCCATCCCCAATCCCCATCATGGCCAACCTCCTCCTTGGAGGAGGCCCCACCCCACCCTCAGAAGCTCTCAGCTTTGGTGGGTGCAGAAACCTTGCTGAGGCAGAGAGCCTTGGTGTCTTGAGTCCAGCCACCATTGTGATGTCTTGCTGCTCTGGGAGGTACTGCCACTGTGCAGTGTGAGGGTCCTACCATCTCTCACCCTCCACCTCTGATCTCTCTTTGAGTCCAGCCAGCTGCTTCTATCCCAGAGATCTGCAAACTTTTTCTGTAAAGGACCAGACAGCAAACATGTTGGGCTTCGCAGGCCGTGCTACCTCCTTCGCAGCTGCTCAACTCTGCTGTCGTGGCGCTAAAGCAGCCATAGACAACACGTAAATGAATGGGCATGGCTGCGTTCCAACGACACTCCATTCGTGGACGCTAGACTTCCATTTTTATAAAATTTTCACATGTCACAAAATACTCATTTGATTTTTAAAAAATCATTCTAGTGTTCAGGCCGTTGGAAAAGCAGGCCAGAGGCCACATTTGGCACACCTCTAGGAGTTGGCCAACCTCTGCTCTGCCCTCTTACTGTCCTCATAAAAACTTAATTTGTTCAATGAGTGGGCACGTTTGGAAAATAAAAGCCATTTATTTATTCATTCATTTGTTTAACAAATCCTTGTCGGGTGACTATCCCAGCTTGCCTGCGATTAAGGAATTTCACAGGAGGTGGGATTTTTAGTACCGGAACTGGGAAAGTCCTGGGAAAACTGGGACAGTTGATCACCCAACCTAGTAGGTGTCAGGCAATAAGGTTCAGGAGTAAGTGAGACAAAGTCTTTGTCTTTTTTTTCTTTTTTTGAGACAGAGTCTCACTTTGTTGCCCTGGTTAGAGTGAGTGCCGTGGCGTCAGCCTAGCTCACAGCAACCTCACACTCCTGGGCTCAAGTGATCCTCCTTTCTCAGCCCCCGGAGTAGCTGGGACTCAGGCATGCGCTACCATGCCCAGCTGATTTTTTCTATATATTTTTAGTTGTCCAATTAATTTCTTTCTATTTTTAGTAGAGATGAGGTCTCGCTCTTGCTCAGGCTGGTCTCGAACTCCTGAGCTCAAACGATCCGCCCACCTCAGCCTCCCAGAGTGCTAGGATTACAGGTGTGAGCCACCAGGCCCGGCCCCAAAGTCTTTGCCTTTATGGAACTGGTGTGCTCTTCAGCAAGGCAACTGCCCAAGGATGGAATCAGGGCTGAGACATCGTGGCCTAGGAAACAGACCAAGGGCATCCGGAGTGGTCCAGGCCTCTTTGTCGTCAAGAGATTCCCATTGTACTAGAAAATGCAAACATTCCAAAACCATGTTATAAAAATCATGAGCTATTTTACTTATTCAATCCTGTTGGTTCAATTCTGTGATCATATTTATAAACTCAATTGGACTTCCTGAGAAAATCTAAATTTGAGGCCCATTAGAAATGTACAGTCCAAGCAAGAAAGCTCTCCTCTTCTTCCACACTCCTCACTCGTGTTCTACCTACCCCTGACAGAGTTTGATAAATTAAGAGAGCCCCACCAGAGCAAATGGGAGCCTATTCAGGGCCTTTATTTAAGAACGTCCCCCATGTTGGTAGACAAGACAGTATACTAGAGCGGTTGGTGAGTGATGTACAGACAGAATCTCAGCTCCTATTTGACCCCTCTGTCAGGCAGCTTTACACAGTGCACAGACTACACCACCATACAGAGCTACCCTGAGACAGCTGTCTGGACTTGCAGAAAAGAAATCAGGCACTTTTTCTAAAGTTGGAAGAATAAAAAATGGAATGAATCTAATTGCTTCAGACAACCCAGGCCCCAGCATGCCCTATGTTCAGGGTGATTCGTATCCAAGCTACTTATCTCTGACCCCAGGGCAGTAAGTTTCTCCTTAAGAGGTGATTTCTGTCTAGCAATCACTTGTGTTTTTGACAACTGGGTGTTTCTTGCCTATTGTTCCTTCCTATGGTTTTACTGGCAGAATATGCCTGCAAAGGATGGGCTGAGCATGTGTTGAGAAATCTTTTGAAAGCCAACCAGGCAGAAACTCCAAGACAAAAGGTCTTCAGGCAGATATTATTTACGGCCTTTGGTTAAGCAGCTGCTGTGGCTGGGGAGGATAATAAAGAGCTCACCCTAAACCCAGTTTCAAAGAGGGACTTGTTTGGTTTGGCGGAGGGCGGGTGGTTGAAGAAGCCCCTAGAACAAGTGCTTTTGTACATCCGCGCCTCCCTCCCCCAGCTGAGAATTGTTAATCAGGTACCAGTGGTAAAGTTCCCTGAATACATAGCCTGACAACTCTGCCTGACAGCTGGTAGTCAGGTTGCCATGTCAACACGAAGAGACCCTATTGGGGTTTTGTTTACTCATCACCAAGTTCTCTGTCTGAGTAGCTCCTAACTGTGGGAGAAGCTAAGAAACCTGATCCGTGACTCCAAGATTGCTTCTCTGGGCACTGGAATTATTTTGACCTCAATGGGGAAGACTGGAAATCTGCAAAGGCACCAGGAGTCTGGGGGGATGGGGGCAGAGTGAGGAAGGGTGGAGCCTTTAGACGAAGCATCCTGACTATTTGATTGACAGAGGAATTCACGTTTATGGAGTGTCCTTAATGTGTCTGGAATTCTGCTAGAATACATGCAAATTTTTTTTTTATTTTACACACAAATATCCTAAAGTATTGATACCAGTATGTTCATTTTCTGCATGAGCAGAGAGAGGCTAAAGGGCCAAACAGCAGAGCAAGATTCGCTAATTGAAGATATGTGCTTAAGATGGATTATAATGCAGACATTTAAAATCGTATTTTTGAAAGATATTTCATGACATATTCTCTTGGTATCACTAAGGAAAAGAAAATAGAAGACAAAATTGCATAAAACAGCACACCAAAGAAGACATATAATATGAATAAATATCCATACAGACAAAAGTCTGGGGAGTAATGCTATGGAAGTTACTGAAAAACATCCAAAGGAGAGCAAGCAAAGACTATTTATTCAGCGCTTTCTATACAAGGGCGTCAGCCTTGCATTTGACAGAGACTGAAAGACGGGCAGAGAAGTGGAAAAGCTTTATGTAGATAAAAAGGGAAGGCTTCGCGCGTGCCCTGGTAGGAGGCTGTCGCGTGGGGAAGCTGGGAGCGGGATGCCTAGGAGTGGGGCGCCCTGTGTGACTGGCTGGGGGAACACAGTTGGCTTCCTCTGGTTGATCTTACGCTGGAAACAGAGGTAAAAACTGGGAAGCTGACGGTTATTCATTTGCATATTCAGGCTCTCAATATACACAATGATACCAGTAATTATTACTAGGGTTTAGGACTATAATTGATTCTTTCTTTATTTACTTTCTAATTCTTTTCAGACTTTTTTAAATGTTCTACAATAAACACAGGTTATTTCTCTTTTTTTTTTTGCATTTTATTTATTTATTTTTTTTGTATTTCAGCATATTATGGGAGTACAGATGTTTAGGTTACGTATGTTGCTCTTGCCCCCCGTTCTCCCCAAGTCCGCTTCAAGCGTGTCCATTCCCCGGATGGTGCACATCGCACTCATTGTTTGTGCATATGCCTGTCTCCTCCTCCCCACTCCCTCTGCCCAACATCCAGTAAATGTTATTCTTTCTCATGTGTGTGCTTAAATGTTGATCAGTCAAAACCAATTTGATGGTGAGTACATGTGGTGCTTGTTTTTCCATTCTTGGGATACTTCACTTAGTAGAATGCGTTCCAGCTCTGTCCAGGAGAATATAAGAGGTGCTAGATCACCATTGTTTCTTAAAGCTGAATAATACTCCATGGTATACATATACCACATTTTATTAATCCACTCATGTATTGACGGACACTTGGGTTGTTTCCACATCTTTGCAATTGTGAATTGTGCTGCTATAAACATTCGGGTGCAGGTGTCTTTTTTATAGAGCGACTTTTGTTCTTTTGGGTAGATGCCCAGTAATGGAATTGCTGGATCAAATGGTAGTTCTACTTGTATCTCTTTAAGGTATCTCCATATTGCTTTCCACAGAGGTTGCACTAGTTTGCAGTCCCACCAGCAGTGTATGAGTGTTCCTATCTCTCCACATCCACGCCAACATTTCTAACAATAAATAAGTGCTTTTATAAGGAAAAAGAAATTGAGTTTCAGAAAGATTAAATAATTTTCCTGAAGTAACACAGCTAGTAAGTAACTGGCCTGGAATTGAACACAGGTCTTTTGGATGTTAATGCCCGAGT
>CAUYSK010106487.1:0-16591 GCA_963575035.1 Avahi laniger
TATTTTTTGGTAGAGACAGGGTCTCGCTCTTGGTCAGGCTGGTCTCGAGCTCCTGACCTTGAGCTATCGACCCGCCTTGGCCTCCCAGAGTGCTAGGATTACAGGCATGAGCCACCATGCCCAGCCAGGAAAAAGTTTTTGAAATCTGTTGTATAGCATGGTGACTATAATTAATAATGTATACTTGAAAATTGCTAAGACAGTGATTTTAAATGGTGTCACCACAAAAAAAAAGTATTTGAGGCCAGGGATATGTTAATTAGATTGATTTAATCATGCCAAAATGTATACATATATCAAAACACCACATTGTACACCATGAATATATACAATTTTTATTTGTCAATTAAAAAAAATTTTGTAAGGATTCATGTTGCCTTAAGTGTGATTTTTTTGTTTGTTTGTTTGTTTGTTTTTTTGAGACAGAGCCTCACTCTCTTGCCTGGAGCGAGTGCCGTGGCGTCAGCCTAGCTCACAGCAACCTCAAACTCCTGGGCTCAAGCAATCCTACTGTCTCAGCTTCCCAAGTAGCTGGAACTACAGACATGAGCCACCATGCCCGGCTAATTTTTTCTATATATATTTTTAGCTGTCTAGTTAATTTCTTTCTATTTTTGGTAAAGACGGGGTCTCGCTCTTGCTCAGGCTGGTCTCGAACTCCTGAGCTCAGAATGATCCGCCCATCTCGGCCTCCCAGAGTGCTAGGATACAGGCATGAGCCACCGTGCCTGGCCTGTGATTTTTTTTTTTTTAATGTTGTGGCTGGGGGAGAATAAAGTCTCATTTATAAATTTTCTTATAATATTTACATGTGAAATATATTTTCGTTTACTTTTCAGTTTTTTGGTAGAAATGTTTTTATGCTTATTTTCGGTGTTCTTTATAACTCATTTCTTCCATATTACTGGCTTTATAGGAAGAAATGGACACCAGACCAAAGGTGTCTTCTCTCCTCAACCGCATGGCCAACTACACCAATCTGACTCAAGGAGTAAAGGAACATGAGGAGGCAGAAAACATCACAGAAGGGAAAAAGAAGCCTACCAAGGTGAGGCCTCAAAATAACAAGGACGAATTAGAAGATTGCATATAAGACAGGAGGAAATACTCAGGGCATCATTTTGTGTTCAGTTACTGTAATGGCTTGTTATACGCCTGGCACTTTTCTGGGCACTTGGGTCATAGCACAAACAGAACATACAACGTCCAGGCTGTCACGCAGTCTAAATTCTAGTGTGGGGAGACAGCCCTTAAGTTGTTTTAACTGTGTTAAAATATATAAAATATTAAGTGTTAATAAGTGCTTTAACAAAAATTTAAGCAGGGTAAAGAGACTGGCAAAGGAGCCAGAATGGAGGTGGGTGCTGCTTTGGATAGGGTGGACTGGGAAAGCCTTTCGGACAAGGCGATATTTGAGCAGAGATCTAGCTTGTGAAGGAGTGAGCCACGTGGGAAAAGAGCATTCCCAGGGAGAGGGAACAGCAAGCACTTCAAGAGAAGAGTGTCCATACTCATCTGCCCATGCCATCTGTCTGTTGTGAAATTGTTGGGTTTTTTAAAGACCAAATATCAGTTTGTCTGAAAATGAAAATATGAGACATTCAATTTAGCATTCTGGTTCTTCAACTCTATGAAAAGGGGTAAAATGGCCCTCAGATCTTCATTTTATCATTTACTTTATTTATGAACTACTGTGAAGAATTTCTGCCAAATTCTGAAGCAATTCTATCAAGTCCTTATTCAGTTTTTAAATGAGGAGAAAGCCAACATCTTTGAAAAACCAGAAAACTTGAAAATTTTTGGGGGCGCGCTTAAAAGTTGATTTGTGGCCAAATGCCTATGTATAATAAAAAAATGTGTGGGAACCTATGTAAAGTAAAAATATGTAGCTCTAGGAATGATAAAAGTATGGTGATAAACATTTGAAAGATGGAAATTTTATATGTGCCTTTTAAAAGACAGTGCTTAAATTTAGGATCTCTGCTTTGGGATTAATATGGTAGTTGGGATTTAAGTGGTTATATAAAAGTAAAAGAATTAAAACCTCTCTTTGGGATGACAATATGATGTTTTTTGTCTTGTCAACATCTTTCTTTCCAGACCCCCCAAATGGGTACCTTCATGGGTGTCTACCTCCCGTGTCTACAAAATATTTTTGGAGTGATCCTCTTTCTACGCCTTACATGGGTGGTAGGCACAGCTGGAGTTCTTCAGGCTTTTGCAATTGTCCTTATCTGCTGCTGCTGTGTAAGTCCTGCATTAGCTCCTGCAGATTACATGGAACATAGCAAATTCTCAAGCATATGCACTTGACCTCTTTGGGAATAAAACAAAGGATCTAGGGAAAGACTCATGATCTCAACAGGAAAGGTTATTCCGATATTAAAACCTAAAGGACTTTCAGTTATTTAGTGCCTTTATTCACTGCTTGCTATCTATTATATGATATACTAGAAATTACAAAGCAAGACTTCAATTGGAAATAAGAGATAAAGTCCCTATCTTTAAAGAATTCACAGTCCAAACCATTTGAACTTGATAGCATCAAAGTTGTGACAGAAAATGTGTTAGAAAATGTGATGCACTACTCCAGTAGGTACTGAGAAATAAAACTGAGAGTTATTTGGGGGGTGAGGGATATTTGGTGTTTTGTTTCGAAGTCACTTCCCTTCCTTAGAAATTCAGTTGTTCTTTCCAGGTCTTCTCTTCACTATACCTAGAACATTTTGATCTTCCTTTAATTTAAACTGCTCCTATTTATGTATACCAGCCACATCTATCAAATTTATTATAGGTTTCTGCTGTGCTCTTTATCACAATAACCATTAAACCCTCCCTGTGCGTTGTGCTCAGCTGAGTACTGTGCAAAACAGGTCAAGCAGATATAGTGCATATCATTAATAACTTAAAATTAATGGCACTACCTTTTTTTTTTGAAGTTTCTCAAGCTTAAAATTTCAAAGCTATATTTGATTCCTTAATTGCCTCACTCTTGTAATCAGCTACCAGTACTAATCCATTCTCTCTCTAAATCTCTTACATTCAAGCCTTCCTTTCTGTTCCCACTACCTCCACTGTAGTTTTTGCTTCTCACTAAACTACTATAGTAGCCTACTAAGTGGTCACTCTGCCTGCAGCCACTCCCCATCTGCAATTCATTCTATACTGTGCTACCAGGTAATGTTTTTAAAATATAGTTCGTATGTACTCAAAAGCCTTCAGTGGTTCCCTTTCTTACTGAATATTGTTCTTAGTGTCATAGTTACCTTTAGGCAGGTTCTAACCTATTTTCCAAGCTGTTTCTCTACTTATTCCTTTCGAGTATGTTATACTGTATTTCCTGTTTAACTAGGAGATACAGGGTGAGATTAGCAGTTCTTTTTTTTTTTTTTTTTTTTTTAGACAGAGTCTCACTGTGTTGCCCGAACTAGAGTGCCGTGGCATCATCCTAGTTCACAGCAACCTCAAACTCGTGGGCTCGAGCGATCCTCCTGCCTTAGCCTCCCGAGTAGCTGGGACTACAGGCATGCGCCACCATGCCCGGCTAATTTTTTTCTATATATTTTTAGTTTTCCAATTAATTTCTTTCTAATTTTAGTAGAGACGGGGTCTCGCTCTTGCTCAGGCTGGTTTCGAACTCCTGAGCTCAAACAATCCGCCCGCCTTGGCCTCCCAGAGTGCTAGGATTACAATTCTTAAATAGCACATAACCTACTGATTATAATGTAGGAACATTTTAACAGAATACTCCAGATATTATTAGAATAGTGTGACTAGTGCAATGAGTGGGACCACATAATCGTATTTCCACACCATTGGGTATGATAGGCAACTACCTCCATAAAAGAAAGTAGAGTTAAATGTCTATAAGTGCTCTGAGGTCTACAGATGGGAAAGTAGTACAGAAATGTCATCTTTGCACAATAACAATCCTCTCCTTTCCCTTTCTCTACAGACAATGTTAACTGCTATCTCCATGAGTGCCATTGCCACTAATGGAGTGGTGCCAGGTCAGTAGGCCAAGATTGGATTTCAGGGATTGTCAGTGATTATTCTGTGTTCATGCTATACAGCTAGAGGTACAAATTTCTGGGGAAGAGAATGCTATTTAGTCTGTGCTATAGCACAGTAGTGGCCTGTAGGACATAGACACTAATACTATTTGACTGTACGATACTTTCTTTAAAATCTCTATTTTCTAAACTAGAATGCTTTAATTTTAGTCACATTCTTAGCTTCTTTTAATTAGAATATATTTTATTGGGCTATCTCATGCCTATAGTAAATATTTCCTATTTTTTTCTAAGTAATAACTGGCAAACTCTAATGCTTCATGTGGCACATTAGATGGGCAGTATGTTCTAAAATAAAAGTTGCATCTTTTACTTCCCACTAGTAAATCATTTTATCACGTTCATGGTTTTCAGAAGCCTGAAACATTTGTCCTTCGTATGTATTTTTATTCTTATTTCTGACTTATTACAGTCCTCTTACTAATGTACTCTCTTTATCCTATTTACCTTCTATTTTGCCTTTTAGCTGGGGGCTCATACTTTATGATTTCCCGGGCACTGGGCCCAGAGTTTGGTGGGGCTGTTGGCCTGTGCTTTTATCTTGGTACCACATTTGCAGCAGCCATGTATATCCTTGGTGCCATTGAAATCTTTCTGGTGAGTAATGACTTAATTTTTGTATACTATATAGAAGAGATACAGATTTGGGTTTATTTTGTTCTTTGATATCAACGCTTCTGAGAGATCAGCTATACGAATAAATCAGGTGATGGATTGCTAACCTGTTGCTGGCCTCTTATTGTGAATATGAGGTAGAAAGGTTGAAGTTCCCACCCTTTGCCAGACAACCCTTCCCCTCCACCCAGTCACCACCATTCTGCCACCTCAACCAAGAAGTTAAAGTCTTGGAGACAAGACTTGAACCAATGGGAAAAAGTAAAATAAAGTTTATCTCTTTTGATATCTTCATCACCATGAAATAAAATGTTTTTAATTTCTCTATTTATTCACTGAGATCTATTTTTTACTATTTAAAGTAGTGATAGCAGAAGCAGAGCTCAAGGTAATCATTGTAGTTATTTTATGTAACCCTTTGAATAAAATTATTCATTTATTCCTTTTTTTCCCATTTGGAAATGTAGTTATTCAGAACAGCATGTATAATAGACCAAAAGAAACAAACAAAATCCATGACATCCCATTTATGTAGGCATGTCAGATCCAAATTGGAATTAGACTAATTCTGCAGTCATTTTCTATCCCAGCTTTGCTTTCCTTTGTGGAGGCAAATGAAAACTACTACAGCCTTTTTCTTTCTTTCTTCCTTTTTTTTTTTTTTTGTCTCTACCCAGGATGGAAAACTACAGCCTTTTTACTTGATTATTTTGAAATGACCTAAGTTTTTTACTTTTTTTCACCTAACAGGTATATATTGTCCCCCGGGCTGCCATCTTTCGCAGTGATGATGCATTCAAGGAATCGGCAGCCATGCTAAATAACATGCGTGTCTATGGCACAGCTTTTTTGGTCCTCATGGTATTGGTGGTATTTATCGGCGTGCGCTATGTGAACAAGTTTGCTTCACTTTTCCTGGCCTGTGTCATTGTGTCCATCTTGGCCATCTATGCCGGAGCCATCAAGTCTTCGTTTGCCCCTCCACACTTCCCGTACGTGTCTGTCTCTCTTCCTAGCTAGCCATCATTATTGGGTAGTCATTGGCAATATCTGGTCGTGTGATCATTTCAAGTCAGACTATCACAGAGTCTTCCCAAAATTTCCCTCTTGGATAAGCCCAGGTAGACTTCCTTCCCAGCCTAGGCAAGAAGACTCCCAGCAAACTATATTCTGTCTATCCTCTTCCCTGCCAGGGTGGGGAACCTGCAGCCACGGGGCCACATGTGGCCCTCTGGATCCTCAAGTGCGACACCTTAACTGAATCCAAACTTCACAGACCAAATCCCCTTATTTGTTCTGTAAAATCTGGATTCTGTCAAAGGGCCACACTCAAGGATCCTCAAGGCCACATGTGGCCCCAGGGCCTCAGGTTCCCCACCCCTAATAGGGAGTGGCTGACACTGAGTGTTTTCTGTAATCTTGTTACAGAGATTGTCTTTAGAAAGTTTTCTGGATCCTCTGGGGATCAAACTCATCAGTTCTATGTTGATTTAACCAGATGATAGAAAAATAGATTTTTCAAGACGAAAAGACAGGTCCGTTAAGGTTTATGACTTGCCCCAAAGTTAATTAATGACAGAGCAAGAACACGAACCCTGCGATTTCCTGGCTTGCCATCCAGTGTTTCTTCTACTATGCCACGCTATGCGATGTCAGTAATAGATTCCATCATAAGTTTTTAGTCTGCTTATCTAGGGCCTGTAAAATAGCTGAAGATCCTTTTTAGAGTCATAAAAGTTCTAAAGGGTGACATTCTGGCTATATCTCAATTTGGGAAATTCCATTTTGGCTCGAGTTCTCCGTTGAGGCTTCTCCTCTTTTTTTGGTTGGTAAAAAGTCGTGATGCGTGGTATTTTCTTTAAGATAATAGAGCAGAACAAGACAAAAAGCCTAGAGGAATACATGAAATATGACTGGGAAATGTTGAGAGCTGTTGAAGCTGAGTAATAGGTACATGATTCATTATGTATTTATGCAGTCATTTTGCAGATTTTAAAAGTTGCCTTGTTCCACTTGAGGGCTATTTTAATTGTGGATGTTTTATTTCTTTGTTCATATTTATGTCTCTGGGTTAAAGAAAAAAATAAAACCAGCAGTTAATATTTGTATTATCCTTAAATACCCTCACTCCCACTGAGTCTAGGCTTAAATTCAAAAACAGTTTTCTCTTAGGCCATAGAGGTATGTGCTTTTTTAAAATTCTAGCCAAGCTGTTTTCCTCACAACAATAGCCAGAAGTTTCAACCTTTAGCATAACATTTTCAAGGGGATTGTTACCAATGTAAGGCTTTTCTAGGCCAAAAAAAATAGAGACTTTTTTTTTTTAATAAGACGAACAAAAGGACTTCAGGATTCTTTTAGACCTAACAATTTTAGCCTAAAAACTTAAGAAGATGAGTCAGCATAGTGTCTTCACAGTTCTTCAATTTGATTCTGTCACTGCAGCCTGCCATCTATGACCTTGGGCGAAATACCTTACATATTTCCCTAACCTTCAGTTAATTCTGTAACTCCCTAAAGTTCAGTTCCTTCATTCACAACATAGAAATACCAATACTAATATGTTGCGTGATTGCTGTAAAGATTGAATTAGCAGAAAATATAAATCACCATTCACAGTGCTACTCACCCATGACAGTAGAAATTCTTAGAGATGAGATTTTATTTTTCCTTTACTAATTTATTTTCTCTTTTTAGTATATTTTTCCCTTGCTTGATCTTTCTCCCTGTTTATTTTCACTTAGGGTCTGCATGCTGGGTAACCGCACCCTTTCATCAAGACACATTGACATTTGCTCTAAGACCAAGGAAATTAACAACATGACAGTCCCGTCAAAGTTATGGGGCTTCTTCTGTAACTCAAGTCAATTTTTCAATGCTACCTGTGACGAATACTTTGTTCACAATAATGTCACTTCAATCCAGGGCATTCCTGGATTGGCTAGTGGTATCATTACAGGTAAGTTAGGGGGTTATTTGAGAAGTTTTTTCTTTTTTTTTTTTTTTTTGAAACAGGGTTTCACTTTGTTGCCCGGGCTAGAGTGAGTGCCTGGCTTCAGCCTAGCTCACAGCAACCTCAAACTCCTGGGCTCAAGCGATCCTACTGCCTCAGCCTCCCAAGTAGCTGGGACTACAAGCATGCGCCACCATGCCCGGCTAATTTTTTCCATATATTTTTAGCTGTCCAATTAATTTCTTTCTATTTTTAGTAGAGACGAGGTCTCGCTCTTGCTCAGGCTGGTTTCGAACTCCTGAGCTCAAACAATCCGCCCACCTCGGCCTCCCAGAGTGCTGGGATTACAGGCGTGAGCCACCGCGCCCGGCCTAGAAGTTTTTTCTTGTTCTCTGAGGAAAATAGGCTTTGACATCTTAGACGCTTCTGTTGTTCAGGAAGACTCCCTGCTGTGGTGCCACTTCCCTCCTTAAGTACAGCTCTTAATTCAACATATTTCTGCTTTTCTGTTAGTAAAATTTTCCTTATTCAGGACTCTTTTACAGAGTATCATCTGCTAAAATTTACCTCCTTTTGAGAGCAGAGCTCAACAAGTCACTTTTTAACCTAGGATAAGATAAAATATTCTGTGTATTGTTGTAAAATTGCCAATGTTATTCCTACATGGACAGAATAGAACTATTTAATGTCACCACATCCACATATGTGTTTTCCTAACTCAGCTAAATTCCTAAAACTCTTTGGTTAAGTGACTTCTATCTTAAACAATCGTTCCACAAATTTCTTTGCAGGGAAGCAAGTTCACACTATTGCGTTAGAAACAGCATTGATGACTAATAAAAAGGAGTAATGGGCTTTGAGGGGCATTCAGCTTGAGTCGTCTTAACTTTTACTAATTTGCATTAGTAAAGTTAATTGTATTTGTATGTACCAAAGCATTTTGTCAAATTGTATTTGAACTGGGTGAGGAAGACATGTTTTTGTTGGTTTTGTTTCTTGGAACTCTTCCTTCTTAGAGGGGCATTATGGTTTTATTTGTGTTTTATTATGTAATGCATATGTGTGTATATGTACTCATGTAGAAGCAAACATACCTTTAAAAACTATATAAATGAAGAATCTGATTTTGAATGTTGTTTGGATAGGAAATTAATTAATTATCTCCTTTCCATATTGCTGTTGCTGATATTCCATTTTTCTCACTGCAGAGAATCTTTGGAGTAATTATCTACCCAAGGGAGAGATCATTGAAAAGCCCTCAGCCAAATCTTCTGATGTCTTAGGCAGCTTAAACCACGAATATGTTCTTGTTGACATCACCACCTCCTTCACTCTTCTCGTGGGAATCTTCTTTCCGTCTGTCACAGGTAAGCAGATAGGTTGTTGTCTATATTAGAAGCTGTCAGACCCAGGGAGTGATTTTTCTCAGGAGACAGAATTATATTCTCAGGATTCTAGATTTGCCTAGTTTTTGATATCAGTATGAATACCAAAATGTTGAGGAACTCAACAAATTAACTTGATATTTCTCCCCTCTCTAAAGGTATCATGGCTGGATCAAACAGATCTGGAGATCTGAAAGATGCTCAGAAGTCTATTCCCATTGGTACTATCCTTGCCATCCTGACCACCTCCTTTGTCTGTATCCTTTTCATGGCTCCTGCCTGAGTCTTAGTCAGAGGAATATCCAGTAGAACAAGGGTGATCAGTATTGTTTTTCTGGTAATAAGGATATCTGTTTTCTACCACCTAACTTCTTGCCAGATAATCTGCCCACATCAAATACAAAATTTAAGAAAGAATTTATAGAAATAGTGAATTTAGCAACTCATTTTACTGACAGAAGAAATATCCTGAATGTCTACTTTCTATGTCATGTTAAAGGGTAAATAGCAGTTTCCTTGACTCTTAATATGATAGATTTAAGCAATGTTGTTCTTTTTGGTGCATGTATTGAAGGAGTTGTTCTCAGAGACAAGTGAGTAGTTAATTTCTTTGTAATAATTGTGTGTCTGTCTTCCATGACATCTGATCATCCCACATATCTCCAAGACAGTTATAAACTCAAAAACCCAACCTGAGGTATCAATCATGACTAACAATAAGAAAAAAAAATATGTATATAATTCCAAAAAGGGTTAGTGAATAATAAGGGTCAGTATGTTGTTATAAATATGTGAGATGCAGTGAATATAGCTCTTCAAACAAGCAGTGAATTTGTCTGAATAAGAAGGACTTCCCTGTACATTTACATTTGGTATAGTTGGGAAACTATACCAAAAGTAAAGGAGGACAAGTTAAAAAAATATACCAAAAGTAAAGGAGGGCAAGTTAAAAAAAAAAACACACACACATTTCAGTGTCTCTGTTATCTCCTCCATAAGAGAAAAGTATCCATGTAATTTCTGTTTGGCGTTTTAAATAAAAGCCTGAAACTTACTTTCTTCATTTTCTTCATGAAGGCTGCTGTGTTTATTTTTCTTTTCCTCTCACTTATGAGTGTAAAATATGTTTTTGCAAGAGATTCCTAGACAAACCTGCTACTTCTCACATTTTCCTCATCTTGGTTAATAGCTTTACCACTAGTCCTCTCTTAAAACAGAAACCTAGGTGACATCCTAGACCTTTCCATCAATTCCCTCATCCAGTTGGTTTCTGAGCCCTGGAAGTTCTACCTTTCAACATTAATGGATTCATTCTTTCCCCCATTCTTTGTACAGGCCTTTCAGGACTTTTTGCCTATATTATTGTAATAATATTCCTTTCAATTTTACCACTTTCCAATCCTCCTTCCACACTGCTCCCAGAATGATTTTTCTAAAACACAAACCTCCCTCCTTCGGAGCCTACCACAGGCCCTTAAAACCCCTCCCTGATCTGGCCCTCTCTGCGTCTTTCTTTTCTTATCTCCTGCCATTCCCTCATAAGCTCCCTGTGCTCCAGCCATAACTTAGAGTTAAATATGTCTTGTTTCAGATCTCCATTTATCTACACATTTCTCTGTGCCGTTTCCTTTGCTTAGAATAGGTTTCTCCCACCAGGCTGACTCACATTTGTCCTCTAAGACTAGGCTAAGTATCTTTCCTATAAAGCTTTTCTATACTCAAATGGAGATAACCACTCTTCCCTTTGTTTAGCCACTATATTTGAACATACTATATTACTGCACTTACGATACTATATTGCTGCTACTCATTTTCATATCACTCTTCCCTACAGATTGAGCTCTAAGCAGCACAGGGTGTATATATATATGTATGTATATGTAACACTGTGTGTGTATGTATACACATATATGTAGGTGTGTATATGTACATATATGGTGTAATATATCACTATGCTATTGTAATGGGGGATTTATGGAGGTTTGGTAAATTACACCATAATATAAAAATTATTAATGAGAGTGTAAATTGGAATACTATTTTGGAAGACTAGTGATAATTATCTCCTAAAGTTGAACATGCACAAATCTATGACTCAGCTACTCCACTTCTAGGTATATCCAACAGAAATTCATGGACATGTGCATCAAGTATCATATACAGGCTGGATGTGGTGGCTCACGCCTGTAATCCTAGCACTCTGGGAGGCTGAGGCAGATGGATCATTTGAGCTCAGGAGTTCGAGACCGGCCTGAGCAAGAGTGAGACCCTATCTCTACTAAACAAACAGAAAGAAATTAGCTGGACAACTAAAAATATATATATAAAAAATTAGCCAGGCATGGTAGTGCATGCCTATAGTCCCAGCTATTCGAGAGGCTGAGGTAGAAGGATCTCTTGAGCCCAGGAGTTTGAGGTTGCTGTGAGCTAGGCTGACATCACAGTACTCTAGCCCGGGCAACAGAGTGAGACACTGTCTCAAAAAAAAAAAAAATCATGCGCAAGCATTTGCATAGTGGCATTATTCTTAATAGCCAAAACCTAGAAATAATCCAAATGTCCACCAGTAGTAGAATGAATAAATTATAAATTCATGCAATAGAGAACCATACAGCAATAAAAGTAAATGAATTATAGCAGTATACCCCAAAAAAATCACAAAAAAAAATGCTAAGTGAAAGAAATAAAATACAAAACATATGTACTGTGTTTCATTTATATAAAATTTAAAAACAGGTGAAACTGCATGGTATTAAAAATCAGGATAATGGATAGTGGGGAGAAAGAAAGGGCTAATGATTGGGAATAAGCATACAAGAGCCTTTTGGATGCTGGCAATGTTGTTTCTTGACCTGTAGTTACATGAGTGTTTGCTTTATGGAAATTTTGAGATGTGCATTTGTTATTTGCACATTACTAGTTTTTGTGTGATACTTAATAAAAATTATTAATAATTAAACATTCCATGTTTTGTTCATCAAATTAGGAATATTCTTTTTTTTTAAGACAAACACACAAATGAGGTTTATTGAAAAGAGAAAGATAGGATTATAGGGCAGGAGCAAAATACAGGTTTACAGAACATGATACGTACACTGCTACAGCTGACGAGCAGACCCATTGTAGCAGCAAAGGGAGAGCCAAAGGAAGGACACAAAAAAGAGCTAAATTTTTGTTTTAATATTCAAGGCTGGTATGGAGTATGTATGTGCCATAAGAGTTCATATACTTCCAGTGGTAGTAAAATTTATTATAACCTTTCTGGAAAGCAGTTTGATAATGATTTTGAGATGTGTTGATATTGATCCCTTTTGCTACAGTTACTGTCTCTCGGGAGTCTTCCATAAGGAAACAAAATCAGGAGTGTGAATGTAGATATGTGTGTAAAAATGTTAATTACAGTATTTTGTGTAATAGAAAATCAACATTAGAAGAATGGATAGTATAAATTAAGATGCAATATTATTCAAACCAGTAAAACTTTTTATTCATGGTTTTGCATGACATAGGAAAGTGCTTATGTTTAGAAAGAATATAGAATTATATAGGTGCAACGAGATCTCAATTTTTCTCCAAAAGCATGTATTTTGATAATCTGAGGGGGAAAGTTACAATTGAAGCTTAGTTTATTTTCTGGCTCCACAGGTTATTTCTCCTTAATATTTTTCCAATAGTGCCTTTTAATCAAATCCATTTACCTTTACATTTCTTAATATTCATGTCTATCTCAATTTTGATTTCTAAAAATTATAAATAGAATAAAATAAGGTAAATGTCTCACTAGTCTTCAGTCTAAAGTTACTTCCAGATTAAATTTACCCACTCTGTTTCTTTCCTAGGTTTGGGGATGCTGTGAAAGGTAATTTGGTGGTGGGCACCTTATCTTGGCCGTCCCCGTGGGTGATTGTTATCGGCTCCTTCTTTTCAACATGTGGGGCTGGACTTCAGAGCCTCACAGGTGCACCAAGGCTGCTACAGGCTATCGCCAAGGATAACATTATACCATTTCTGAGGGTGAGTGACCCTTTTCTATGCTCTCTTCTTTTTTCCCAGGTTTTATGAAGAACAGTGTGGTCTTTGTGGGCTTAGGAATTACTAGATCATAAATGCGAAAACATAGGGTCTTAGTACAAGACATTCCAAATCCCTAGTATGAGTTTTTATGTGATTTCTGTAACGGTGTTTAAAAAATATCACAGTTGTAACACCATTATCTTCCAGATGTCTGAAACTGTAAGATAGAGGAATCAGGGGCATTGACTCAACTCTCCTATATCTGATATTTTTCTCTTCTATGCATAGGTTTTTGGCCACAGCAAAGCCAATGGGGAACCTACCTGGGCTTTACTTCTAACTGCTGCCATTGCAGAGCTGGGAATCCTTATCGCCTCCCTGGATCTCGTGGCCCCAATTCTTTCCATGTAAGAGCCAGTTATTTTCTTCAGTTATTCTTGTTTAGATATATGTTATAATACATGTTAATTTCCATCTGTCATATAACAGTAGTGATAACAACAGAATAGGCCAAATACAGTTGTAATTTCACTTAAAAAACATTTCTGAGAACTTTCATGTAAGGCTCACTTTTATAACTTATTATGTTTTTTTCCTATCTATATAACATCAAAAGTTCTCTGCCTTCATTTCTGATTCATTATCAATTGGTTGTAGCTTTTACCACTACTGTTAGCTTTTTATTCATTCATTTGTGACTTATTGATGACTTACTACCTATCTGGCTCTGTGTAATACAGTATTCTGGGAATGCAAAGATGGATAAGACACAATCTTAAGGAACTGAAATAGATAAGGAAACCAATGATCCCTGTATGGTGTGATGAATACCGTGGTAAAGGTGAACACTGGGTGCCATAGGAACACCAAAGCAAGGCATCTAAACAGACTGGGACTCAAGAAGGATCTTCTGGAGGAAGTGACACTTGTATCTTGAAGGATGACTGGTTATTTGCTAAGCAATAAAGGTGTGAAGAATGTTCCAGTCAGGGAATGTGTATAAAGCAATAGAGGAATGAAATAATGTAGCACATCCGGAGAATTAAAAGTAGTTTGACTTGGCTAGAGTGGAGGGAGCATGTTAGGGAAATAATAGGCTAGAGAGGTAGTAGAACCAGATCACAAAGGACCTGGAACTTTAACCTGGAAGTGCTGGGTAATCCTTTGAGAACAAAATGATTATGTTTTATAATGATCTGTTTGGTATAAAAGATGGATTAGGAGACCAGAATTGAGCTGGGAGTGATAATTGGAAAGAAGAAATGAGAGCCTGAACTAAGGTGATAGGAGATGAAAAGGAAGAAAAGAAGTTTAGATATTTTTAAATAGGTAGAATTTGCAGGATTTGACAAGTGAATTTGGAACAAGGGTAAGTAAGGAAGAAGAAACCTGGATTATCCCAAGAGCAATTGGGTGGAGAGTGGTCGTCATGGACTGAGAGAGAAAAGAGCAGGATGAGCAGGTTTGTGGGGAGAGGTGTAAATTTCTTTGCTTCCTACTTAATCAAGGCTTAGTGGACTAGAAACAGGCAAAAGGTCTCCAGTTCTTAAAATAATCCTCAAAAAATTATTTTACAATTATAGCCCTTTTGTTATGACAGAAGGTTCTGTTTATCGTTCTGTGGCAAACATATCTTGCTCTTGCTCTGTAAACCTATCTTGCCCTTCCTCAAAAAACTTCTTTTCACGCTTTAAAAAAATTATTTTATAATTATAATCATTCCTCTTACTCTTTTTATTCTTACAGGTTTTTTCTCATGTGTTACCTCTTTGTGAACTTGGCATGTGCCTTACAAACATTACTTAGAACACCGAATTGGAGACCCCGATTCCGCTACTACCACTGGTAAGTCTGCTTTTTTTCTTTCTCTTTTTACCCGCATCATTGAACTAGAAAACCAGGAGACTTTGAGTTCTTGATACAATTTTTTGTTGTTGGCCAACCATTCCATACTGTCTGTTTCAACTTACAATTCTCATCTGAATCCCCATCCTCTTATCCCATTTTTCCTATATCACTTTATAATAACTTATCCACTAAGAATAAAGATCAAAACTACAAAATAAATATTTCTAGACTGCTACATTCTTCAGGTTAAAACAAGCTTCCCTTTGCAAATCTATTTTCCCATTTCCCACTTAGGGCCGTAGAATCAGGTCACCCAAGTTCAGATCTCAGCTCTACTATTTCCTAGCTTTGTAACCTTCAGCAGAGCACACAACCATGCACAATTTCATTTTACTCATTTGTAAAATGGGACTAGTAAATCTGAAGTGCTTAGCGTGGTACCTGGTACACAGTAAAGCTCCCAATGAAATGTTGCTGCTGCTGTTGTTGCGGCTGAGTCTCTTCAGTCCTGAAGGAACCATCAAAGTTTTTTAGGTCTTTCGCATCATTTTTCACTCATAGTTAAGCGTTCTTTAATTATGTCCTATATGGAGAGGGTAGGGGTGGGGTGAGGGATAAATGAACAATGAACGCTGTTGGGTACAATGAACGCTGTCCTGGTGGTGGGCACACTGAATGCCCTGACCGCAGCGTTATAGAGTATATCCTTGTAACGAAAATTTTTATACCCCCTTAATGTTTTGAAATTCCTAAATTAAATAAATAAATAAAATAATCAAAGCATTAAAAAAAAGAAAGAAAGAAAAAGAAATATCACCCACCAGAAATTTCCAAAAACATTCTCCCTGATTCCACATAAGTGCCTGGCCAGTAAATGGTAATCCCATTTTGGTTCAGTCTGGACTACCTCCCATTCCAAAATAAAAAGAGGAATGGTAGGTTCACACTTTAAATTTCCTACTTTACTAAACATAGAGGAAGTGGAAAACTAAGCAAAGAGAACAGCTGAGACCCTTACTAATCGTCTTTGTCCACAGAACACTTGCTAAAGTTCCTTGTCAAGGAGGAAATGACAAAGCTAGCTCACACTTCCTATAGGATGTTTCTAATTGGCTATACTTTCAAATATAAATGTTTACAAATTCAGTCAATTATTTACTTATAGTGAAAAATGAACCATTCTCAAGCAAATCACTTTTACAAATTCCAGAGAACCATAAAAGGACATTTATTATTACAAAATTAACCACATCTGGATGGAATTCCAATCACCAGCTATTTAGTAAATAAATGGCCAAAGAAAGGTGGCTCATCTTTAATTTCAGTCATCATTAAAAGAAGCAGCTAGAAAAAAATAAAAATGAAATTATATCCTTATATGTACTAGTTGCAACATTTCTTTTTGCTAACTTTCTCCTTGATTCCTTTCTGGCTTCACTTACCAGTGGTGGACAGTGATGTGATCTTTTGATGTGATCTTTCTTGGACAAAAATTTAGATCTTCAACTGATTTTAATGCCTCTGGCCCTCCTTCTAGCTTTAACTCTAATTAAAAGTTCATTACAGGGCCGGGCGCGGTGGCTCACGCCTGTAATCCTAGCTCTCTGGGAGGCCGAGGCGGGCGGATTGTTTGAGCTCAGGAGTTCGAGACCAGCTTGAGCAAGAGCGAGACCCCGTCTCTACCAAAAATAGAAAGAAATTAA